>JAODAL010032645.1:0-46659 GCA_025379985.1 Phyllomedusa bahiana | reverse complement strand
AGAGATTTTCTTGTAAAGCTTGCATAAGAATATCAATGTAATAATGGCAGTACATCAAGGACAATAATACAGCAAATTAATAGTGTGTGGAAAGGGCTGCAAGATGATCAATGAAAGTTCTATACTTTATACTGCTATTGCCTACTCAAGCAATCAGGAGGAAGAAGATGAATAAAGAAAGACAAGACAAGGAGAAAATTTCCATGGGGTAATAGGACTATGTGGAAGCAGAACCACTTGAGATTTGTAGACCAAAAAGATAGACAGATATTCACCTTGTTATGGTTGTGATGGTGAGTCATAACACTCATGAAGGTCTTTAACCCTTTAAGCACCAGGCCTGAAAAGACCTTAATGATCAGCTAAATTTCTTATTGTTTGCCTCTTTGAGTTTCAACAGTTGTAATTTTTTTTTATTTTTTAAGTGACACAGTTGTATGAGGACTTGTTTTAAGTGGGAGAAGTTGAGTAGTTTGAGGTTACAAATAAATTATTGCAGAATAGTGATGAGCGATTGTGTCAACTATCGTTATAGATTCGATAGTCAATATCGGCAATTATTATGACGATATCCGAAAGTCGATAACAGATTATCGCCGATGACCATTAAAGTCTATGGGAGAGGAACAACTCCTTTATTCTTACACCCAAACAGGGCTGGAGACGCTGGAATTTACATCCACAACAGTAAAGGATACGTGCTATAATCTTAGGCAAGACAATTAGGTTATAAAAGTCTACAGTAAAAAAGCCCACAGACCAATCACTATCCTGTCTTGTACCACAGCTGACCCCTAAACCTGCATTTACCCACGAAATTTTAAAAAGTTCCAGAGGAAGGCAGTATTATTAGAACCATATGTTCTTGAAATGGACATTGACTTATACCTGTCCTGGGATCGCTGCAATGACCTTAACCCTATCTGACCCACAGATTAAAAAGTGCCAGAATAAAGATGTTTTAACCACCATTTAGTTGGAACTGGACATTGACCATCCTGTCCATGGTCCACAGCATGACCAAATGCTTGACCCACAGATTAAAAGTGGCCGGAAAAGGAGTCTTTGACCCACATTTTTAGTTGAACTGGACATTGATTATACCTGTCTGGACCACAGTAAGCCATTAAACTGTCTGGACCCTCAGCTTAAAAAAGTCCTGGAAAAAGGAGTCTTTGAACCCACCATTTAGTTGAACTGGCACATTGACTATACCTGTCCTGTACACAGCATGACCCTCAAACCTGCATTACACAGGAGTTAAAAGTTCCGGAGAAAGGGAGTTCTTTCAACCTCCATTTTAGTTCGAATGGACATTGGACGATTCATGTCTGTACTAGCAGCATGAGCCTTTAAATCTACATGGACCACAGATTAAAAGTACGGAAAAAAAAGGAGTCTTTCAACCACCCATTTTAGTTGAACTGGACTTGAATTTACCTTCCGTGGACCTGCAGTATGACCATTAAACCTGTTGATCCACCAGCTTAAAAAGTGGGTAGTGCCGGGAGAAAGGAGTCTTTCAACCACCATTTTAGTGGGGACTGGACATTGACCATCCCTGTCCTGGTCCACAGCATGACCCTCAAAACCGCTTAACCCACAGATTAAAAAGTCTGAAATAGGAGTTTTGATCCACCATTTTAGATGAAACTGGGAATTGAACTTAACCTGTCATGTACCACAGATAATGACCTCAAACCTGCAAGACCCGGATTAAAAAGTGCCGGGGAAAAAAGGGTCTGTTGAACCACCATTCCATTTCTAGTTGAATGGATATGACTATACTGTCCTGGAACGCAGGGGATTGACCTCACAAACCTGCATGACCACGGAATTAAAAAGTTGCCAGAAAAAAGGGACGTCTTTCAAAACACATTTTAGTTTAAACTGCGACATTGAATATACATGTCCTGTACTGCAGCATGAAGCCTTAAATCTACAGACCCCACAGATTAAAAAAAAGTTGCCAGAAAAGGAGTCTTTCAACCACCATTTTAGTTGAAATCGGGACATTGGACCCTCCATGTCTAGTCCACAGCATGACCCTCAATATCCGCTTGACCCAAGGATTAAAAAGGCCGGAAACAAGGAGTCTTTGAGCCACCATTTTAGTTGAATGGACATTGACTTTACTGTCCTGGACGCCAGTATGACCATTAAACCTGTCTGACCCAAGCTTCAACAAAAAGTGCCGGAGAAAAGAGTTCTTTGAACCACCATCTTTAGTTGAAGCTGACATGACTATACTGTCCAGTACCACGCATGACCACTCAAATCTGCATGACCACAGTTCTAAAAAGGGCCGGGAAAGGAGTTCTTTGAACCACCATTTTAGTTGAACTGGACATTGACTTACCTGTCATGTACACAGCATGAACCCTCAAATCTGCATGACCACAGATATAAAAAAGTGCGGGGAAAAGGAGTCTTTGAACCCCATTTTAGGTTCGAAATGGACATTGGACTATACATGTCTTGTACTGCCGCATGAGCCTGTAAAATCTACATGACCCACAGATTAAAAAGTGCCGGAAAAAGGTGTCTTTCATCCACCATTTTATTTGAAATGGACATTTGGACTATACTGTCCTGGACCACAGTAGGACATTAACCTGTTGACCCACAGATTAAAAAAAGTGACGGAAAACGGAGTCTTTCAACACATTTAGTTGAACTGGACATTGGTCCATCCCGTCTGCGTCACAGCACAGGACCCTCCAATCCGCTTCGACCCACAGATTAAAAATTCCTGGAAAAAAAGGAGTCTTAGAATCCACATTTTAGTTGAAATGGGGACATTGATATTCCTGTCCTGGACCGCAGTAATGAGTATGACATTAAAACCTGTCTGACCCACAGCTTAAAAAAGTGCGGAGAAAGGAGTTCTTTCAACCACCATTTAGTTGAATGGGACATTGACTGTTACCTGTCCTGTACCAGAGCATATGACCCTCCAAAATTGCTTGACCCACAGATTAAAAAAGTCCCGGGAAAAGGAGTCTTTTATGAACCACCATTTTAGTTGAAAACCTGGACAATTGACTATACCTGTCCTGTACCAAGGCATGGGACCCTCAAACTGTCTGACCCACAATTAACAAGTGCCGGAAAAAGGAGTCTTTCAACCACCATTTTAGTTGAATGGACATTGACCATCCCTGTCCTGGTTTCCACGCATGACCTCAAAACTGCTTTACCACAGATTAAAAGTGCCGGAAAAAAAAGGAGTCTTTGACCACCATTTTAGTTGAGCTGGACATTGACCTATACCTGTCCTGTACCACAGCATGGACCTCAACCTGCATGACCCACAGATTAAAAAGTGCTGGGAAGGAGTCTTTCAACCACCTATTAGTTGAACTGGACATTGACCTATACCTGTCTGGACGCCAGTATGGCCAATAAACCTGTTTGACACAGATTACAAAGTGCCGGAAAAGGAAGTCTTTGAAACACCTTATAGTTGAAATGAACCATTGACTATACATGTCGGAACGCAGCAATGACTCAAACCTGCATGACCCACAGATTAAAGTGACGGAAAAAGAAGTCTTTCACCCACCATTTTGTTGAAGCTGGACATTGACTTACCTGTCCTTGGACCGCAGTATGACCATTAAAACCTGTTGACCACAGATTTAAAAAGAAGTGTCGGAAATGGAGTCTTTGAAACCCCATTTTATTTGAACTGGGACATTGACTAAACCTGTCTGACCCACAGATTAAAAAAATGCTAGGCCAAAAAGGAGGTCTTTGAATACTTTAGTTGAACTGGGAACAATGACTATCCCTGTCCTGGGACCGCAGTTATGACATTAAACCTGTTGTTGACCCACAGATTAAAAAGTGCCGGAAAAAGGAGTCTTTGAACCACCTTTTTATTTGAACTGGACATTGACTATACCTGTCCTGGGCCACACGAATGAAAAAGCCCCAAATGATGACCCCAGATTAAAAAAGTGCTGGAAAAAGGAGTCTTGAACCACCATTTTAGTTGAAATGACATTGATATCCCCTGTCATGGACCGCAGCATGCGGCTTTGCATTAACCAATGAAGAAACAGCGTGGCGATGCTGTTCTGTTATGAGATTACAGGGCACCAGACCCAGCGATGGACAGGGCCTGGCACCCGACGATCCGCTGGCGTTGCGTGGTGTGCCAAGCACTGGAAGGTAGCACCTTCTCTCGTTACCTCTACCTCCATGTCCTACACCCCTCTTTTGCTCGCTTACCACTGCATTTCGCTCCATGTTCAGAAAGATATAAATTTAAAAAGGTATGGAACGAGTTTTGACGTCTTCTTATTGAAAGACGGCAAATCACAGCTACTCTTAAAGTTCCCTCTAATTCTACAGCCAACTAGTGTATTAGAAACAGAAATTGTTTTCTAGCGATACCTGTGAAAAGCGGTTGGTGGAAAGAACCGTAAGACAAAATCAACAGTGTTCTTCCTTCAGTCTCAGGGATTTACATGCCCAGTAGGGACTAGAATTGATTAGTTTTCAACAAACTATCTAAAAGTGCGCTTATCTGCGCCAAACTGTGATTCCCTGAGCGCAATAAAGCTATTCAATAGTTAAACAAATGAGAAATTACGTTTTTGAAGCAATGAAAAAGAGAGCAGTTACTAGAAATTTCTGTATCTTAATTTAAGTACAAGGAGGCTCATTTAACCAAAATGGGCTGCAATAAGTTGAAATAAGCTATTTAAATGTTATAGGATAACAAACAGTGGTTTATGCACCTAATGAAAATACACCCAACAGTTATAGACAATTTCTGTATCTTAATTCAAGTACAAGGTGGCTCTTTGAACAAAAACTGGGCTGACGAAAGTGAAATACAGTATTTAAAAGTTATACAAATGAAAAGGTGGTTTTTGCACCAATGAATACACCAGCTGTTATTAGAAAATTTCTGTATCAAATTTAAGTACAAGTTGGCTCTTCTCAAAAAAAACTGCGGTGCACCAAAGCTGAAAGTACAGCTATTTAAAAGTTATAGGATAAGAAAAGTTGGGTTTTTGCACCAATGAAATACACAGCAGTTACTAGAAAATTTCTGTGTTACATGGTGTCTCTTTGAAAAAAACTGGGATGCACCAAAATAAAAGGTACAAATTTCACCTCAGGTGCGAGGGTGTTGCTGGCCAAAAAGTGTAAAAAAAATGCCATATTCAGTGCAGGTTCAAAGCTAGGCTGCACAATATACACCCTCCATTCCAAAGTCAGCCTGTCTGTCAGTCTGTCTGGAACCTCCCTCCCCCCGCTGCTGTACAGCGATAGATGCTTCTTTAAATGTTTTTTGGCGTCGCTGCAGACAAACAAACTGCACCACACACCACCAAAAGACGGTGGGCAGTCATTAAGGGGTTAAAGTAAGGATGGCTGAAGGTGTTTGAGCCCATAGTAGCACTCAAAGTTATTTGAATGCAAAGTAGTACACATGGGAGCCTACTTGCTGCTATACTTTCCTGGTGCAGAAAATCGTAAAGGCTGCGTCTACTTTTTATTGTTTAGATTTATTATGTATATGATAGTAAATTATACAACTTGTAATATATTTTCTGCTCCTATACCATTCTTATACCAATGCAGTAGGCCCCATCTAGAAATAAAAAACATTCCTGTCCATAGTAATAACTACCATAATAGGTTAAATGGATTAATATTCATGTGACACCACACTATGTTTAAGATCCTGTATCAGGTAACAGTAGTTCATTGAGTATTTAAAGGGAATCTGTCACGTTAAAAATGTTATCTGATCTGCCAGAAGAATATCATACAGCAGGAAGATCTGAGCAGATTGATATATAGTTTTGTGAGGAAAGGGTCAGTCCACATTATATTTTATTTATTTAAATTCCTGCGTATTCTGGGCTATGGACTCAGGTAGGTAGTCTTATCAGAATTTGACAGAAGTTCTTGGTATTGAATTGGAGTAGAGTGATTCTGCAAAGGGTTAATTTAAAGGGGTTTGTCTCGCTAAATGATTGATTTTATTAAAAGATCTTTAAAAAACAAGCACCATTGCAATATTTGTTCAATACAAATGTCTACTGACTTTGAGTATCCCTGGTAGTAGTTAGTACATCAGCTTCTCAAATTCTCTATAGCAGCAGGACCTGTTGTCTTTATGTATGGCTGTCAGTTCTGGTGATCATCACCGTCAGATACAGGTCTGAGCACAGAGCCCTTCCGGCACCGTGTGTTCCTGTAGTGGAGGAGGGGGAGGGCTTTTGATTCTGTGTCTGTGCTGCTGGAATTAACTCCTGTGTTGTGCTGCTTCTCCTGCTCTCTAAAGATTTGAGGAGACAAGAGGCTGATCTGTACTCAGAAAATGTTGACAGCATTGAAGTGTGTATCCTATAATCATGAGTGTCTGTGGAGCAGAGCTATACTAATTGAACGTTCAGGAAGGAAGGCCATCAGGTGAACGGTTCTCTTATCTCTCCATGCTCTGCTCTGTACTAGTGACTATGTGATAAATAGTAATCACTTCCACATCTGCCTGTTGTCTGTTCTGAAGGGTTTGTTGTTGCCGGAGATGTGGAGATTTGTATGCTAGCAGCGGGGTATAGAAACACTTAATCCCACCTGCTTTGCTATCAGCAATCACAGCTTCACAGACCTCTGGCTCCACACTCATAGATCAGCCCTCCACACTCATAGAGGGAGGAGAAGAGGCAGACAAGAAGCACGCCCCTCAATTCAAAAAATGCTTTGCTGCCAGAAGCATTGAAGTGGGCTGAAAGCTTGTAATGAGACAACTCCTTTAAGTGTAAATTGAGACCTGGCCTAACAGTAAGGCTATGTCACACTGCGTCTTTTAAACTGTATTTCAGGGCATAATTGCTTTTGAATATGCCCCGAAATATGGTGTGGAACTATGATATTTCATAGCTCTCATAGAGAGCTATGAATTACCTCTGCTTTCCCCAAGCGTTTTGAACGCCGGATGTAATTAGTGACATGTCACATCTTCCCGGCGTTTACGTGCCAGGGATAACAGAAATGAATACGACCATCTCTCCGTGCATTAGAAGTACATGCTGGCCAACGCAAGACACCATATGAACATACCCTGAGCCTCAAATTTCAGCTGCTGTGTTTCTGCTGAAGGAGGTTGAAAATGAGTTTGGGAGAGAGTATGGCGGCGCATTAGTGACTGTAGCAGACCTGGTAAAGTAGGATGGGCTGCTGACACACAGATTTGTAGGTATATTGCCATTAGTTTTGTCATGGTAGTATCAAAGTAGTGAGAATACCGCTTTAACACTAAAATGATATTTGGTTTAAAAACAATTATCTAATTATTTGACAGAACTTTTACTCAGTTTTACTCCACTACATGAATACTCCACTAACTCTGGTTTAAACTCTGTTGTCGGTATGATCTGCTGATTTAGTACACGTACTGTAAAAACATCTGGAAATCTGAAAAGTATTTTACCTTTTTGCATAACCAAAAAAGAGTGCATTGGCACAAGAATATCTGTATACTCATTTTTATTGTATATAACTAATCCTGCCCATGAAGTTCTTTTTTCTCTTATTGTACTGCAATGGTCACAATTATAAATATGGGGGTAAAGAAAAAAAAATATTACTCATACAATACTGTTTATTTCCTTATTTCGTTGCACCCATACTATTGATCCTTGGATAACGAAAATAAAGAATAAACATGAATTTTATTGAATTAATATTTTTTTTTTCGTTACACCCATATTTATTATTATTTTATATAACATTAGGACACCTTCTGTAGTCTTATAATTTGATTTCGGCCATGTAAGTTTTATTTCAATGCATTAGGTTAACCCCATAGGAGCGTGCTCGCGTCTCCCATGGTCAAATAAAGGCCTCTTTTAACTTAGCAATCACTAGAGCTCGCTCGGAATTTCTTTTCCCATAGTTCTCTATGAGATAGTTAGCTCGCGCTTCTGATTGGCTAAGATGGTTGGCCCCCAGCTACAACCAATCAGCGTTTCTGCCTTTTTACTGTATTTTGAACTGTCCCGCTTAGATTTGGGGTTGGTCAAAAACTTCTCCATTAGGATAATAATGGGTCTTTGTCGCTTCTATTCTGATTTGGTTAATACTACTTCATAGGTTAGTAGGGGCCACTGTCGCTCCTATTTGATTGGTAATAGATCTCCAAGGTTATAATGGCCACTGTCGTCCGTATTCTGATTGGCTGGTTTATGCCGACCAATCAGAAGAGCTTTAAACATTTGAATTTGTATTCCGGCGATTCTCTCTATTGCAATTCCCGATGTAGCGCGGTCTCGGCGACAACGCGTTGTTTCGGGCTATAATTGATTTTTTTTTAAAGAGGTTTCAGAGCTTTTTGATAATATTTTACACTTAATAAAAATTATTTTTTTTATTCATTACTCCATGCCGCACCGGGCTGAGCGCCCGAGATTGCATTGGCCCATCTCTCCATAGACTACAACTGGGAAGAAGAAGCTCGCGCTTGATTTGCTGGGATAGGCAATGCCACGCTAGTCAACAATCAGTCTTTTCTGCATTTTTACTTGGATTATGAAACTGTCCCGTCAGTGTTGAGCGATTTTATTGACAAATGTTGAAAATTGGCAAGGTTTTTATGGTGATCGAAACTTTCCAGGATATTGCGATAATTAAGGTTAAGAAATCTGTGCATCATCTATTAAGATGCGCTTTTTTCGGCTGCTTCTGTCATTTTGGCGGCCCGCCAATCAGATTACCGAATAGAGCAGGGGGAGATGTGTGTGCGCGTCATGATGGGATGTGTTATGGTTGCGATATGGCTGGGAAAAATCACATGACCTGTTATACATTAGAACAGGTTTCCTGTTTCCGCTCAGTGGCTTCAGCGTTCATAGGGATTGTTAGGACTGCGCTCTGCTGTGGCAAACAGCTCAGCGAAATTAGTTATTTGCACAGAGAGAAAACCTCTACTATTAGCTGTGATCCTCCAATTTAGTTAGATTAGAGATTTGAACATTTATTTTTATCTGTAGGTTAGCTAGAGAATTTTAAAAAGCAGAATTACCACTGTAATCACGGCGGGGGGCAGCAGGGGTGGGCCCCTGCGGGCGTTCACAGACATGCCTCTAACTATTAAGAACACTGGAATAAGTTCACCAAGATCTAAGTGTAGCATTGTAGTGGAATATCTTTATTATTAAACAGTTGATATTGAAATTATTTCTGGATATTTGGGCAGCCTGAATTTATATTGGATTAAAATAATTTCTAGTAACTGCAGGACTCATTGTTAGCTGCAAAACTCCACTTTTATTTCAGTTACATTTCAGATAGGTGTTCAATTTTTACCGATTACACCTGTGACTGTTGATATTATCCACTTGCACTTAAATTACAAACCAGCAATCTTGGTCAGCACAGGTTGTTTTGTTGCCAAAAAATACAGTGTATCGTTATACGAAAAACATCAAGTTACGTGGTTTTTGACTTTTGCGCACCCAGACGGTTCATTGACGCAGCATTCTACATAAATCTTAAAACAGCATTCTATATTCACAATGTGAATTGACAGTGCAAATATAGTTTCTTCATATCAAAACATAACAGTAGTGTTTTTTTGACTTTTTGCGCACCAAGCACTGTTCATTGGAGCAGCATCTCTACGTAAATCTTAAAACAGCAATTCTATATTTCACCACAGGTGACTTTGAAAGGTTGCAAAAAATACCGTTTATTATATCAAAACATAACAGCTACGTGTTTTTTTTATTTTGCGCACCACATGTCTCATTGAAGCAGCATCTACGTAAAATCTTAAAACCGAATTCTAAATTCACACAGTGTGAATTGAAAGGTGCAAAAACATACCGTTTATTATATCAAAAACATAACAGTTACGTGTTTTTTGACTTTTTGCGCCACCCTGCACTGTTCATTGCCGCTAGCATCTACGTAAATCTTAAAACAGCAATTCTATATTCACCACAGGTGATTTGAAAGGTGCAAAATTAAGTAGTATCTATATCAAACATAACAGATTACGTGTTTTTTGAATTTTTGCGTCACCCAGCACTGTTCATTGACGCGCATTACGGTAAAATTTAAAAGCAATTCTAGTATTACCACAGCGGGTGAATTGAAAGTTGCAAAAAATACTTTATTATACCAAAACAAACAGTTACGTGTTTTTTGGACTTGTTGCCAGTCTAGATGTTTTGTTGATATGACACCTTGCAGTTAAATTTTGAATCAGCAATTTTGTTTTGATTAGAGGGATTTGGGAATAGTGTGATTGCGTCTTTTAATAAGAGAATTTCCAAAACTATTTCCATACCTTCCTTCAAATTTTTATATTTTGAAACATGAGCGACATGCAGGTGGTAAGCGCGCAAAAGGAGGGGGGGGGGTAGACATGGAGGTAGAGGTATGAGAGAAGGTGCTCAATTGTCAGTGCTGGCGACCAAACCGCCATGCCGCGGATCGTCAGTTGAGGGACCGGGTCAGGGTCTGTCATAGCTGGGTCAGGGACTGTGAATCTAAGTAACGAACATCGTCGCCAATCTGTCCTTCAGTGGTTAATGCAACCTGCATTAGAGTCTTACCTTCGTCCTCGCAAGTCAAGTCCGGCCACTAATGGGTATCAGCATCATTCAGCATCGTCTTCCAACATGAAGCAGCCCAATGTCAATCGTGTACCCACCAATGGGGGATAATCCATTGTCTGAGAACTCTTTGATGACGATATTCGGGTTGGGTCAGAAGGCAATGTTTAAAGAACAAGAGGATGATTTAGGTTGCTCTGACGCCCAGTTACTGATGCCATCAGAGTGGGGTGAAGAGAAGCGGTCAATCGGCAAAAATCCGGGCGGTGGAAACGCTTGCAGTGCCCTTGCATGTAGCCAGTGTTCTGGATGCATGAAAGTCAGGGACGACCAAAGTCACTGGTTTGATGATGATGATGATGACGACATGCGGATCCATCCTGGTTCTTTTCGTGAATTTAGTGCGAGGGCTTCATCAGTGGACGTAGGAGGGAAGAGATGGGGTAGAGTCAATACGGAGGTCCGCCCCACAAAAAGGGAGAGGGCAGTCGCAGAGTCGCTGATATGATTCGCAGCCAACGGTCAGGCCAACCCGCTCTCGTTATCGCCGTCATAAAGGTCAGGACCTCTCAAGCGCTGGGGCTTCTTTGAGCAAGCTCAGATTCAACCCAGCGATGTCATATTGCGCTTGCCGTAAAAAACATAAGTAGAGGCAAGAACCTTAAGTGGTTAACCACACAAACATGTCTTGTCACCATGCAGCGAATGCATGATGAGTGAAATGGACGGGGGAACATTGGCCAAAAAAGGCCAGACCGACGCCGGGCCTCCAACCACTGTCACACCCTCTGTCTCCTCCTCTCCTCCTCCGCCACACCAGCGTTTCCTTCAGACTGCATGTCTATCGAGTCATGATAGGGATCCGCCTCGCTTCCGCTCTCCACCGTCGCCGAATACCACCAGCACACCAGGTCCCATCCTACCCTTCTCTTCGCCCAGTTGATGACCTGCACGCTGTACAGCGGCCTGTCTAGCAGGCAGGCCTTCTGTCTTCCAGGTTTGGGAGCAGAAGAAACACTTTAACCAAACCATCCCCAAGCCAAAAGCTGAATGTCGGCATTGGCCAGGCTTTTGGCTTGCGAAATGTTGCTTTCCATTGGTGGACACAGATGGTTTCGCCCCACGGTCATGTTCATGGCCCTCGCTTGCCACCAATACCCAGATGCCGAGCAGGATTTTCTTTGCAGAAAGCCGTCCCTGCTGGCCAGCAGTGTCATCTAAAATTTCAGGGTGTGTCTGCATTCTGTGTCCGGAATAAAAAAAGTCCATCTCACCACCCGGAACATGGGACTAAGTTAGCACGGACAAGGCCGCTATATCTCTGTGACAGCTATGGGTGAAGCTGGGGTGGATGTTCTGGGGGTCGACGGCTGGCTCTTCAGGCTCGGCGCAACGCTCTTCAAAACCGCAGGGTGGATGCAGGGCTTTTCCCCCTAAGGTTCCTCTGGTGGAATCACGATGCCCAGAGACCACCAGGGCTGTGTTGAAATTATCTGCCTTGGAGACGTCCACAACAGGTCAGGAGCTAAGGTGGGACGGCTCTAAGCAACGAGGAGCCCGAGCGCTGGTGGGTGACACGAACCTTGTGCCAGGCAAGGTGGCGTGCGATAACGGGCGAAATCTGCTTGGCGCCCTTAAGATCAGGTAGGCTGGAGCACATCCCTTGCCTGGAACATGTATGAACCTTGTCGTCCAGAAATTCTAAAGAGTACCGGGTTGGACTGCCTGCTGAAGAAGGCTCGAGGTCTGAGTTCGCACTTCCGCCCGTTCGACCCTGTTCGTCCGCTGGCTGCGTTGCTGCGTCATCTCGGCCTCGTCAACCGGTCTCATTGTTGAGGTGGCAACACGCTGGGAATTCACCCTCCACATGCTCAGCGATTGTGCAGCAGCGCAATGCCATTACGCAGTCCGAAGTGGAAACATGGCCTGACAAGCAGCGGTACGGACCTCGGGGTGTTTGAAACACCAGAAGTGGAGGCAGGTGAAAAGAGCTCTGAACATCCATGCCAGTTTTGAAGAAGCCACCAAAATGGTTCGTGCGGACAATGCCCTTGTCAGCATGAGATTGTGGTGATTCTTGAGTTTGGACGATCGTTGGACACTCTGCTTAACAACAGGTCCCGCAGCGCGGAGGAGGAGAGGACTCGATGCGAACCGGAGCCTTTTCTCTCGTCAAATCCAAGGCCCCGACAGTTTCACAATTTATCTATCTTCATTAGCAGTGGTTCGGGGTCCAGACGCTAGAGCAAGGTGGGCGCATCAGCTCTCAGGGGATCATCTGAGGATGTCAGGGCATGTGTTTTGAAGCTGTTGCCGAGGGAGCGGAGGAGGGAGGAGGGAGGTATTCCTGACACCCTGTTTCCGAGTCCCTGCCTTGGAAAGAGGTTGGCGTGAATTTGGGTTGAGAGGAGGAAGCTGAGGGAAGATCAGTTTGCTAGTGCCCCTCGACCCAGGGCTTGGGAAATCAAGGCTCCATCTCTAATGAGGCTTGATGCTCCATTTCCTCCAACATGATCTGCATTAAGGCCATCAAAATGAAAACAGTTACTGGGTGGCACCCTCCTGGATCCCGGTACAAAACAAAAATCAGCACTTTTCTTCCACCTCCACCCAAAATAGAGGAGTAAAATGCAGGAATGGAGACCTTGCTGATTGATCAAACTGGAGACATCTGTTGCGTATGCTTCACGTTCCAAATGTAACAGTGGAACAACATCAGCGAGTGAAGCAGAGTAGGTGCCAAGAGGCGTAGCGGCAGCAGCAGGCAAGGGTTGGCAGAAGCCTAATGGGTGACCTCTGGCTATCTTTTGTTTACCCACCTCACGACGCCTGCAATGAGGGCACACATCCAACACCAGAGATCAGTGCTTAGATCTGGTTGCGCTGGGGACTTTTGCGTCTCAACACGATATGTTTTTTGCATGTGTTCGGACCCATTAGATTCTGGGTATCCTAAATGGACGAATGGCCGAGCTGGCTCGTCACGGCCACAGAGGTGTTGTCTGCCAGCAGCAGGTCATATTGAGCGGACTTCAGCACAGTGGAGGGATTCATTACAGACAAAGCGCATCCGGGCTGTAAGATAATGTGGATCGTTTGATTTCTTCAAGATGAATCAGGCATTGGATCTTGAATGATGTTGTGGGCCCCAATTGCGAGGTCACGGATAGTTGCCAGTTCTACTTCACATTCCTTTTCAAACAGAAATGGTCCTCTGAAACTTTTTTTAAATGAACATTTTTACTGCAATTTTTTTTTCTCTTTTCCACATGTTCATTTTGCTGCGTTTTTGCTGTGAGGAGATGTAAAGCAGAAGGTTTCAGACAACACGGCATATTCCATTTACTCACTTTTCTAAGAAGTTTTCGCATTGTCCGGGTGTTTGAGGTATGTTTGTGTGAGAGACAGCAATTATCCTGGTCCTTTGGAACAGCAATGTGACTTCAAAGTGGCATTTCTCCCTCACATTTATTAATAGTGGCTGCGATAGAGTCTATTTTAAATTTTTTGGGGTATGTTGCTGTGGATACAGCTATATTCTTGGTCTTGGAACAGCATGTGGCTTCTATGAAATGCATATTCTCCTTCACAATTTTTATTAGTGGTGAGAAGTCATATTTATAATCTTTTTGGGGTATGTAGCTGTGAGATACAGCAATAATCATGGTCCTTTGTAACAGAAATGTGACTTCTAAGTGGCATTTCTCCCCTCACAATTTTTAAAGTGGCTGAGAGAGGTATTTTTATTAATTTTTAGGGTTCATGCTGCTTTGAAATGCAGCATACTACAGGTTCCTATATAACAAAAATGTTTGTTTTCTAACAGGCATATGTTCTTCACAAATTGGACAAACTGGCTCAAGGGTTCATGCTTTGAATTTATGGGGGCATTTGCTGTGACATGCAGCTATTTACAGGTTCCTCATTCTAAAAAATGTTGTTTCTAACAGAACATTTGGTCTTTCACATTGACCAAAGTGGCTCAAGGGTCATGCGTTGAATTTTTGGGGGCATTTTGCTGTGTCATGCAGCTATACTTCAGGTCCTATTCTAAAAATGTTTTTTCTATCAGACATTTGTTCTTCACAATTGGCATGTGTGGCTCAATGGTGGATGGTGCTGTCGCAGGAAACAGGAATCGGTAGTGTCAAGGTTCACGCTGCGGCCCCTGCCTATGGACCATCAGCGTGGCCCGTTGTCTCTGGTGTTTCTGGCTTATTCACCCACCTGTCAGCTCTGTATGCAGGTTCCAAGGTCTCTATGGCTTCCTCCAGCTTCCTGATCTTTCCTGTGCGACACGGGCTCCTCTAGGGGCCACTGCGCGCGGCCACTGCATGAATAACTTAAAGGAGTCAGCGGTCCTTGGGTCCGGCACACAGTGACCTTGACCCTCGGCTTCTTAAGGAGCTTCCTGCCCTCTGGGCATTGTCAGTTCGTTGTTTGTCCTCAGCTCGGAGCTTGACCCCTTAACTGCTGTATTACTGCTTTGTGACTCAGTTATTTGTCCTTCTGCTTATTATCTGCTGTACACCTGATGCTAAATATATTTCTGGCACCTATCTGGATTCTGTCTTATGTTCATGCAGCATCCGTTTATCAGCCCTCCAGTACCCAGACCTGCACTTCGGCTCCCACTGCCAGCATCTGCCATCTGTGCCTGGCGGTGGGCTGAGGATCCACACCGGATATCAAGAAAAAAAAAAAACAGGCGGCGCTTGGCATTATGTTAGTCAAGCGCAATCCGTTTTTTTTTTTTTTTTTTACAGTACGAACTGCACCATCAAATATGGATCCGCCGGAGTGATCTGCCTGACCTGGTTAGCTGTGGGTGAACCGACATGGCGTCCTTCTGGTATGCAATTGTCCGTAAGCTGCAGACCATCACCACAGTTTGGACGAAGTCATGTCGTGCCACTGGCATCTAAACCTGCTCCACCCCGCTGTGGCTCCGCCTCTGTGCCATGTCAGTCCTTAGCCTGCACTTGCCTAGCCTGCCGTTATTATGGAGACCCTCATACGTGTAGCGGTTCCTCACAACCAGTGCACCATCCATTTTGAGGTCCTCGCTCATCAGTTCCATTCTGACCGTGCAAGGTCGTTTCTATTCATTAGGGCTGCTGTCAGGTGAAGCCTTGACCTGGGCCGCACCTCTTTGGGAGAAAAGGGGAAATCCGTGACAGGGGACCTCAGGAGTTCTGAGTGCTTTCAGAAGGTCTTGGGTTACTGGGCGCAACACTCAGCTGCATGTCTCTGCTCCGCTTCCGTCAAGGCGATTTACGGTGGCCAGTATGCATCCAGTTCGTACTTCTGGGCCTCTGAGTTGCTGGAACAACGAGGCCCTCGTTGCTGCCTTTGGGGACGGTCTTGATGGACGCATCAAGGACGTGTTGGCTGGTGTGAATCTACCATACCCACCCTGGAAAGGATATCGCTTAGCTTTCCGGATTAGACATCCGTTTGCGGAGGAGAGGGAGTTAGAGCTTCGCCAACAGCCTGGTTGTCTCTCGTCCTCGCAAGCTTCGCCTCGCCTTGCACCTGGAACTCCCTCGAGCCCACCTTGCCTGACACTGGTTTCCAAGATGAGGCCTATGGAGGTCAACCTGACTCATTCTCTCACAAGAACGGAACGCGCGTCGACGCGGTTTAACCTGAGTGCCTGTACTGCAGGTGGTACCCTTTCACTTTCGGAAGACACTGCCCAGTCGCCCGCTGCGCCCGGAAAACTCAGCACCATGGGGTTGTGGGTGAAGTTACTGAATAACGGTGTGCTGTCACGTTTGACCACTCCAGTCACCCTACGTTTTTTCATCTGGTGATGCGTGGAAGTGCCCGCTCTTCTGGACTCCGGCTCTTCCGGAGAACTTCATCCATCCATCCCTACTGGAGAAAGTTTGCCTTGCCTGTTTCCGTCTGGAGAGAACTACGTTTTTCATCACGTTAACGGTGGAGATCCTGGAAGGAGCAGGTCCAGTTCCAACCCACCTGTGTTCTACAAATTGGAGGTTCCCACTCAAGAGGACATTCCTTCTACGTCCTGCCAAGTTCTTATGCTACAGTCGTTGCTCGGGCTTCCATGGTTCCAGTTCACAGCCATCCCTGCTTGGCGAAGGGTGAAGTCGTCCAATGGGGCAAGCATTGCTATCTCACTGCCTCAAAACCCACCCATCTGGAGCAGCCCTTGCACTCCGTTTCTATGCCGTTTGTTTGCTGTGCCGGTGGAAGATTCAACTAGGCAAGAAGAGCTTTGGTCTGAAAAGACACCTCTGACTCCCACCCACCCCCACCATGCATACTGTTTCTGCTTTATTCTCCCCAGGTCCAAGATGTTTTTCCGTGACTCTCTGGGGACACTCTCTGACGGACAGTTCTGGGATACCGAGGAGGGAGGGAGGTGAGTTACCCAAGCGTTTTGTGGGTACCCGGCTAGCCGGAGGGGCGAGGGCTTAAGGGGGGGGGTGGGGGTGGTACTGTCTACGGTTCACGCTGCGGGCCCTGCTATGGGACCATCAGCGTGCCGTGTTCTGGTGTTTGGCTCTATTCACCACCTGTCCCAGCTCTGTTTGCAAGGTCTCAGTCTCCATGGCTTCTCCAGCTTCCTGTCTTCTGTGCGCACAGGGCTCCTCTAATGGGCCACGCGGCGCGGCACTGCATGATACTTAAGGGAGTCAGCGGTTTGGTCGGCCCCAGTGTACCTGTGACTCTGGTTCTTAAGGAGCTTCCGTTGGCATTGGTCAGTTCGTTGTTGTCCTCGTTGCGCTTGACCCCTTAAACTGCTGTACTGCTTAGTGCTGACTCAGTTATTTGTCTTATTGCTTTTTATCTGCTGTACACTGCTTGCTAAATATATTTCTGGCACTATCTGATCTGTCTTATGTTCACTGCTGGGCATGTTTAATCAGCCTCGCAGTACCCAGACCTGCACTTCGGCTACCCACTGCCAGCTTTGCCATCTGTGCCTGGCGGGTGGGCCTGAGGATCCACCCCGGATATCATCGGGCGGACGCTTCGGATTTGTTCGGTCAGCGCAATCCGTTACAGGTAGGACCTGTTAATGGACACATATTGCATAAATGATTGTTTTTGCAAGATCTTTAACATTAGATATCAATCCCTGTATTGAGACAACCCATATTTAATTACAATGAAAAATAGAGAAACAAAAGGACATGGTGGGATTCCATCCTATTTTTAAAATCGTGTTTTTAAGAATTAAAGTTCTAAAAATCTTGGATGTACAAAATAGCTGTTAAAAAAACCCTCTGATTGAAAAAGGGAGGTACAGGAAAACTTCCCAGTGTAGGTATTCGAGGACATGGAGTTGGGCCGGACGAGAACAAGTACGAGCATTTTCTCAGCATGTTGAGAAAAATGGAAAAAGAATCCCAAGAAAAAGGGACTGGGGGGAAGGAGCGTTAACCACAGTATTTCCAAGTGAAGCTCAATTGGTTTTGCACTCATGGAGGGGCAAGCGCTCCCCGGTCTTGACTGTTATGAGGGGGCTGGAGTTCTCAACTCCGCTTCCGCACTCTGCTTCAGCACGACATTTTTTCGTTGCTGCTCATCAGGGCTTTTTAAATCGCGTGTTAATAGATGACGGACGCCACCCTGGGTTTCCCCACCGCACCCACGTAACTCCGGCCCTGGGTCATGTGGGGGCACAGGAAAGGTTAGTAATGTCCAGTTCAGCAAAAAATGGGGTTAAAAGACCCCTTTTTCCGGCATTTTTAAATTTGGGGGGTCAGCAGGTTTAATGGCCATACTCGGTTAGGAAGTTCTAGTAAATGTCCGTTCAATAAAATAGGGGTTTGAAAGACTCCTTTTTCCGGCATTTTTAAATCTGGGGGTCGACGGGTTTAAATGGTCATATGGGCCAGGACGGGACAGTATATGTAAGTGAAACTAAAATGGTGGTGAAAGACTTCTTTTTCCAGCACTTTTTAAATCTGGGGTCAGACGGTTTTAAATGGTCATATGCGGTCAGGCAGGTATAGTCAATGTCCAAAAAAACTAAATTGGTGGTTGAAAGACCCCCTTTTTCCAGGACTTTTTATCTGTGGGTAAGACAGATTTAATGGTCATTCTGGGTACAGGACAGTATAGTTAGTGCCCCAGTGAACAAAAATGGTGGTTCAAAGACCCCTTTTCCCCGGGCCTTTTTAATCTGGGGGTCGGACAGGTTTAATGGTTACTACGGTAAAGGACAGTATGTCAATGTCCTCCACGCAGCAACCAAGAAATAGCTCCCTGAGGTTTGGGCGGGGGGCCAAGAGGTTCTAAACTGCTACGAAGTCCAAAGCGATGAAAAAGGTAAAAATTGAACCCCCCTAAACAAAGGGGAAGTCGAAGGCAGCCAAAAAAGAGAAAATTTATTTGAGTTCAAAAAAGACATCTTGGGGGGGGGGGACAGTGAATGCCACAGGAAAAAACCCAAGTGTAAACTGCATTTTGTTGACGCGTTTCAATCTAGCGATTCTTAGTCTAACAACATTTGTAAAGTTCTATTTCCCTTTTATAGGAAACACCCATTCAGCAAGGGGAGGGAGAGAGGAAAGAGAAAAAAAAAAAAAAAAAAAAAAGGGAAAGAGGAAAGGGGAAAAAAAAAAAAAAAAAAAAAAAAAAGGAAAGGAGAGGAAAGGAAAAAAAAAAAAAAATAAAAAAAAAAAAAAGGGGGAGAAAGAAGGGGGGAAAACGAAAATTAACATCAAAAATTTTTAAAATGGATCGTTCTATAATTGAGACCAGGGGGTTGGCAGTGTTCAACATAAGAACCCAAATAGCCTTCCCTATTTAGTAAACCTTTTTGACACCTCCTCTGGTTCAATAGAAACAGATTCAATAAAAAAAAAAATTTTTAAAACCCGATAATTTCCATGTGTGTATAAAGAAATTTTTAGACACGTTGGTACATTTCTTATGTCTGCAAAGACGCACTTTTCTGTTCCCGTCTCTATCTTTAAAGGGTTTGGGTAGTGACCCAACGTATCTCAATTTACATGTTACACTTTAAAGAAAATTAAATACTTACTGATTGCAATTCAAAAATTTGTTTAAATTAAATATATACATCTATAGCCCGGGATTTCTTTAGTTTGTTTTACATATTTACAACTTGAGCATCTAATAGACCACACGAAAGAAACCTTCTATGTTGAGCCAGGTTTTTTTTTCTTTTGTTTTGACTAGGTAGGTGCAAGAAGGAATCGAGTGGGGCTTCCTTGAAACAAAATTCACACCATTCTGCGCAACGGGCAAAGGGATATCTTGAAAAATTATAGGGAGTTTTTTTAAATGATAATCTTTTTAATTTTTTTAAACCCCTTGCTATTTTGTAGTAACAAAAATTGGACTCGTATTTTTTTTTTTTTTTGTTGTTGTCCATCTTTCTTGAGTATAAAGGTTGATCTTTCTTTTTCTCCATCTTAATGCTGCTTTCTAAGACCTTTTTGGGTCCCCCCTTTTTCGCAACTTCAAAAAACATTTTTTTGTTCCAATTAAAGTTTTTTAGATGAACAAAATTTCTCTTCGCTCTAAAAATAGTTCTCCATATGGTTTAAAAACTTTTTAATGTATGCACTGGATGACAAGAACCCCTGGCAGGGAAGTTGTATTACTGTGTTGGTTTTTAATGTTGATGTATGATTTTTTTATCCTCAGAAAAACCAGTAAAGGAAAGACCCAAAAAAGTTGATAGAATTAATGGGGGTATTGAAATGTAAAAAATAAACCAAAAAAGCATTTTTATTGAGATAGAAAAAAAATGCGTGCGGATGCCCAAATCAGAATTCCATATGCGATGACGTCATTATGTAACGCCCCGTACAGCATTTTTGGGTTACAAATGGATTGCTTCATTTAAAAAAATATAACATTCCTCAACCACGATAAAAAAAGGTTTTGCAAAAAAAGGGGGAAAAAATTTGGGCCCCCATTGATGCTCCTTCTTCTGAGGTAAAATGTATTGAAAAACATAAAAAATTTGTGGAAAGTAAATAATCTTTACCTCAGAATAAAAATAAATTCATATCACCCCTATAGGGGAATATTTCCTTGGTAAAATCTATTGCCTTCAACCCAAAATTTGGGTGGAAATTGTGTATTAGCGATTCATTTCGCACTTTTACCCAACTACATTTTTTCAACCATTAAAATGATCTAAATTTTGCAAAACATGTTTTGTATCTTTAAGAAAGCCAAAACATCTCTAAACCCCAAAGGTGCGAAGAAATCCCCACTCGAATACGTCATTTAAAAACCCATGCCCGCCCGATGGGTCTCAAGGGGCGGGAATGGTTTTTATGGGTTTGGGAAGGGGAGTGGGGAAAAAGGGTAACGGGATTTCACAAATAGGGAGTCTTTTTCTTGGCTAAGGTTCCCATTTGATCCCTATCTGAATATTAATCGATCTTTGAAAAACTTTTAGTGGGATCATGATAAGTATTGATATGTGGCCTATTTTCCAGAAGAAGATTATTTTAAAATAATGTAAAGATAGTGTTCAAAGAAAGACTGACCCTCCCTTATCGCTTTCGAATAGTTAGATCTTGTTGGCTAAGAGATTTTTAAGAATTTTTTTCTTTGTATGCTATATTAGATCCCTATAAACATCACAGTGGAGTCAATAAGTTCCCTTTTTAAAATAGATCTTGAAATTTATCTAAAGCGCTCGAGGGAAAAGGGATTAAAATCTCTTTTTTTTGTATTAAATGAACATTGTCTAAAGTGTTGTATTGGTTTCAACCCGATCATTAAAGCATTTTAACCTAAAATTCCTGAAAAGAAACTTATTATTTCACCCAAAATTTCCAAAATTGTCATCTTGGGGAAAAAACCTCTAGTCCCAAGATTGTAGGCAGTCACTTTCTCTTCTATGTTTTGAAAAAGTTTTTACAGTTAGATTTTCGCAAAATTATTGACATCCTTAAAAGTTTGATATAGTCGAAAAAATGATCAGGTGCATAGCCCCAAACTTTAACAATTTGCTTAGTTCCCTTTTATGAGGAAAAAAGGAAGACAAATTTACCCTTCATCTATTGTGAAAACCCCCTGATATTCTCGATTCCCTTGCGGGTACTTTCTTCGGGGGTTTTCTTCTGCCCTGCGAGTGTTTTTTGCACCTCTTTTCCCTTTCTTTGGACGGACTCTTGCGGGGGTAGTTGAAGGCGGGGTAGGAATTTTTATTTCTTTGGTCGTCTGAAAAATATCTTTGAAGAAAAAGATCTCCCAAAAGTCAATCTGCGTCTATTAGAAGTGGTGTGTAAATGGTTACGATTTCCCGATTCAAAAAGGTTGAGGTGAACTCCTTGTCCCTTTCCCCCCTCATAACGTATTAGATGTAAACCAAGGTTTTTGAAATTTATTTTTCTTGATTTTTAATAATGTCTTCTTCTAGAATGGCAATATTATTTTGATTTTTCATCCAAATTGGATTTTGTTTTTTACCTTTTTGTGGCTTCACTTGCTCTTGATTTTTTATTCTTCTTTATATTAAAAGCTTTTTCTTCAAAGAAACAATTAAATCTCATAAATTGCATGAGCAGTTGTTAAAGATATTTTTCCATTTCTCTTTAAAAAAGGGTTGGGTTTGTAGTGGGCATTTTCTTAATACGAAACCGTGGTACCCTGATTTTTCTAAATTTTTATTTAGGGGTTTTACAGTCACCAAAATTTAAAATTTTTTTTTCATAAAATTTTTTAGGTCCCACATTTGCTTATCCAGATCCACAGTATTTTCCATGGGGCCCCTTTTCCCAAAAAAAAAGTGCTGCCTTTGTAATCTCCCTGAGCAGTCCATTTTCATTCTTAGTGTATGTCTATCCGACTTATCTCATCCTTTTAGCATTTGCAAACGGGAGCAGAAAAAGGAAAAAGTAAATCCCCAGCAGCAACCAAATTAATCAGCTCCTGGGGTTTGGGCGCGGGTTCCAAGAGGTTCTAAATGCTACGAATCCAAAGCGATGAAAAAGGGAAAAAAATTTAACCGCTCAAAAAAAAAGGGGAAGATCAGAAAGGAGCCAAATAAGAGAAACAATTTTTTTTGAGTATCAAAAAAAAAAACATCTTAGACAGTGAATGCCCAGGTAAAACAAGTGTAAACCTGCATCTTGTGACGCGTTTCGAATTTTTAGCGATTTTAGTCATAACAACATTTGTCAAGTTCCCATTCCCTTTTATGGAAACACCCATTAGCAAGGGAGAGGGAGAGAGAGAAAGAGAAAAAAAAAAAAAAAAAAAAAAAAAAAGGGAAAGGGGAGAAAGGGAAAAAAAAAAAAAAAAAAAAAAAAGGGAAAGGAGAGAAAGGAAAAAAAAAAAAAAAAAAAAAAAAAAAAAGAGGGAGAAAAGAAGGGGGGAAAAAGAAAATTCCCCATCAATAAATTTAAAAAGAGATTGTTTATAATTGAGACAGAGGGGTTGGGAGTGTTTTTAAATTAAAAATCCAATAGCCTTCCCTATTTTGTAATGACCTTTTATGATCACCTTCCCGGGTTTCCCAAAAGAAACAGATTCAATACCAAAAACTTTTTAATCCGATAAATCCCTGATGTGTTTAGAAATGTTTAGACAGTTGGATACATTTTTTATGTCTACAAAACGACCATTACTGTTTCCGTACTTATCTTTCAAGCGTTGGGGGTGCATCCAAGTATTCAAGTTTCAGTTAACATTCAAAACATTAAAAATACATCTAGATTCGCAATTTAAGAATTGTTTTTTATTAAAATATACTACCATTAGTAGCCTTGGTTTCTTTAGTTTGTTTTACATATTAAAACATGGATCTGATAGCCAAACGAAAGAAACCTTTCTAGTTGAGCCAGGTTTTCTGTTTTCTATTAGTTTTGACTAGGCTAGGTGCAAGAATGGAATGCAGAGTGGGTGCTTTCCTTGAAACGAATCTACAGCCATTCTGCAGCAACAGTCTAAGAGGATCATCTTGAAACAATATAGGGAGATATTTAATGATAATCTTTTTAATATGATTAAACTCATATTAGTATTAAACTCATATAGTCAATGTCCAGTTCAACTAAAATGGTGGTTGAAAGACTCCTTTTTCCGGCACTTTTTAATCTGGGGTCATGCAGGTTTGGGGCTCATGCTATGGCCCAGGAGAGTTCTAGTCAATGTCCATTGAAACTAAAATGTTGGTTGAAAGACTACTTTTTCCGGCACTTTTTTAATATGTGGGTCTTGCAGGTTTGGGGCTCATGCTGTGGCCCAGGACAGGGATAGTCTGTGTCCAGTGAAACTAAAATAGTGGTTGAAAGACTCCTTTTTCCGGCACTTTTTAAATGTGGGGGTCATGCAGGTTTGGGGGCTCATGCTGCGTTCCAGGACAGGGATATTCAATGTCCAGTTCAAGTAAAATGATGGTTCAAATAATACTACCTCCTGGCACTTTTTAATTTGTGGGTGATGCAGGTTTAAGGGTCATGCTGTGGTACAAGACAGGGATAGTGAATAGTGTGTGACTTTTTTTCTGTGGCTTTTATAGCCTAAGTGTTGTGCCTAAGATGTAGCAGGTATCCATTTACTGTTGTGGATGTTAATTCCAGCTTCTCCAGCCCTGTTTGGGTGTAAGAATGAAGGTGTTGTTGCTCTCCCATGGTCTTTAATGGTCATCGCTCATAATCGACTGCTCACTATCGAAAAACCTTATCGATGGTGGCCGACTATCGACTATCGCTCGATGTCGATAGCCAACGTAATCGCTAAACACTAATCTTAATGAAAGTCAAACAATCCACATTATCTGTGGAAAGTCGGATGCATTTGTTCTGTAATGACTCCCCAGCTGTGCAGAAGGTCCGCTCAGATATGATGCTGGCTGCTGGGCAGGACAACACCTCTATGGTGTGGCCAGCGAGTTCGGGTCATTCATTCATTTCGGATACCCAGAAGTCAATTGGGTCTGGAACACATCCAAAAACTGGGGTTAAAAACGCAGATAGTCGTGCACCATGATCTTAAGCTGGTCTCTGTGTGTTGTATATGTGCCCTGCATTACATGCGTTGGGAGGTGGTAAATAAAGATTCCCAGAGGTCACCCATTAGGCTTCTGAACATTGCCTGCTGCTGCCGTTTACGGTATTGGCACTCTAACTGCTGTCACGTCGCTGACGTTGTTCCACCAGTGACATTTGAAGAACGTGAAGTAGACGAAACAGATGTCCCCAGTTGATCAATCAGCAAGGTCTCCATTTCCTGCATTTTACTCTTATTTGGGTGGGTGGAAGGAAAGTGCTGAGTTTTGTTTTGTACCAGGGGTCCAGGAGGGTGGCCCCCCAGTAATGTTGTTCATTTTTGATGGCCTTAATACGAGGATCATGTTGGGGGAAATGGAGCATCCAAGCACACATGTTAGAGATGGAGCCTTGTTTTCCCACGCCTCGGGGTCGAGAGGCACTAGCAAACTGATCTTCCTCATGTTCCTCCTCCGTTTCAATTCGCGCCAACCTCTTTCCAAGACAGGGACGTCGGTAACGTCGGTGTCCAGAAATACCTCCTGCTCCGCTTCCTCCGAAACAGCTGCAACACAGCCCTAACTTGCCTCAGATGATGCACCCTGATAGCTGAGGCACCGCCTTGCACTAGCCCTGGACCCCGAACCACTGCCCTATGAAGACCGATAAAATTGAGAAACTGTCGGGCCTTGTGGATTCGATGGAGAGAAAGGCTCCGTGTCCGCAATCTGTGTCCGCTCCCCTCCGTCGCTGGTGGGACCTGATGTTTCAGATTGTCCAACGTCATTCCAGAACAAGATCTCCACAATGCTCATGTGACAAGGGGATCGTCCGCACTGATCATTTTGGTGGCTTCTTCAAAATGGCAAGGATGGTGCAGAGCTCTTTCACCTGCCTCCACTCTCGGGGCTCAACACCCCCAGGTCCGCACCGCTGCTTGTCCTGCCATGTGTCACTTCATACTGCGTAATGGCATTGCGCTGCTGCCACAATCGCTGGAGCATGTTGCCACGACAACAATGAGACGGTTGACGGGGAGGCCGAGCTGACACTGCAACGCATCCAGGCGGGACGAAGCAGGGTGCAAACGGCGGAAGTGTGAACTCAGACCTCGAGCCTTCCTCAGCAGTCAGTCCAGACCCGGGTAGCGCTTTAGAAATTTCTGGACGCCAAGGTTCATGACATGTGCCAGGCAAGGGATGTGCTCCAGCCCACTGATCTTAAGGGCGGCCAGCATATTTCGCCCGTTATCGCACACCACCTTGCCTGGCACAAGGTTTTTTGTCACCCAGCCAGCCCTCCGGTCTGTTTGCGGAGAGCCGTCACAGCTCCTGACCTGTGTGTTGACGGTCTCCAAAACAGATTAATTTCAACAAAGGCCTGGTTTCTCGGGGCAAGTGATGCCACCAGAGTCCCTTTTGGGGGAAAAAAACCCTGCCCCAACCCCTGGGGTTTTTGAAGAGCGTGCGCCGGGCCCCTGAGACCCACCTCCCCATACCAGAGACATCCCCCTCTCACCCATGAGCTCCCAAAAAGAGATATAGCGGCCTCCCCGGGCCCTTACTACCCCAAATGTAACGGTGGCAAAAGGGACTTTTCCAGACATAGATGCGACAACACGCTTGAAATTGTGATGACACTGGGGGCCAGGGCGGGGTTTGGCTTTTTTTGGCAAAGAAATGCCTGCTCGGCATTTTGGTATTGGGGGCAGGAAAGGGCCAAAAACGGGGGCGGAACCCCTGTGTCCCCCAAAACGGAAAGGCAACTTTTCCCGGGCCAAAAAGCCGGGCAATGACACATTCAGGCTTTTGGCTTTGGGATTTTTTTGGGTTAAAGTTTTCATTTTCCCCCAAACCGGAAGACAGAAGGATGGCGGGCTAGACGGGCTGCTGAAAAGGCATGCGGGTCGTAAAACGGGTTTGGAAGGAGAATGGGTAGGAGGGTTTTCCTCGGGTGGTGCTGGGGTACACGGGCGACGGTGGAGGCTGAATGGGGGCTGATCCCCGATCAGGGACTTTTGAAGACGGGGGCAGCTGAAAACTTTTGGGTGGCGGAGCGGGGCGGAGACAGGGGGTTTTATGTGGGGTTTGGGAACCCGCATCAGTGTGGCCTTTCTGGCCAAGTGTTGCCCCCCCATTTCAACTCTTTGCATTCGCTGCATGTGATTTAGCCCATGTTGGTGGGGGTTAAACACCAATATTCTTGCCTCTCTTTTGCTTTTACGGCAAAGGCCCCATATGAAAACGTGGGGAATCAAGGCTTGCTCAAAAAAGGGCCCGGCCTTGAGAGGTCCTGGCCCCCTTTCGCCCGCGATAAAGCGGGGACGGTTTCCGCTGATCGGGGCGGGCCCAATCATCTCAGGGGACTTCGGCGACCACCCTCCCCTTTTTTTGGGGCGGGCCCCATACTGACACCCCCCATCTTTTTCCCCTCCCAGTGATGAAGCGTTTCGCAAGCAAATTCTGCTAAAAAAGCCACTTTGGAAATCCGAAAAATGTCCCCACCCCTTTTCCATCATCAACACAGGTGACTTTGTCGCCCCTGACTTTCTGCACCCAAAGGGGGCGGCAGGTTTACAAGAAAGAGGCAGCCCAAAGACTTTGCCGACCGCCCGGGTTTTTTGGCCCGTTTTTGCCCCGGCTTCCTTCTCCTCCTCTGATGGAAACAGTAACGGGGCCTTTCAGAGCAGAAAAATTTCATCTTTTTTGGGGCCTCTTGATCTTTTTGAAATCCTTCTCCCCCAACCGAAATTTTTGGGCATCAAAGAGGCCCTTCAAAAAAATGGTTTAAACCAGTGTGGGGGGTTACACAGTTTGACATTTGGGCTGCCTTCGTTTTTATTTTGGGACAGATCTGATGATGTTTGTTTGACGCCCATTTGGGGCCGTGACGGGAAAAGGAAACAAGGAGGTAAGATGCGGGAGCAGGTTGCATTAACCTCTGAAGAACAGATTGGCGACGCTTTTCGTTACTAAAATTTCACGGGGGCCCCCCCAGCGATGACAGGCCTGAGGGCCCTGCAACCGACATCCCGGGGCATGCTGTTGTCGCCACCCAACGTAAGGAGCCCCTTCTCTCGTACCTCAAACCCTCATGTCCTACACCCCTATTTCCCTTCGCTACCCCCTGCATTTCGCTCCATGTTCAAAGAAAAAAATTTTTAAAAAAGAAAGAAGATTTTTTGACAGTCTCTATTAAAAGAGGGCCCAATCACAGCTATTCTTAAACCCCTCAAATTTTTCCTACAGCCAACTGGGTTTGGAAACTAAATTGTTTTTTTTGGGGAATACCGGGAAAATGCGGTCGGGGGAAAAAAAACCATCAGACAAAATCAACATGTTCTTCCTTCAGTCCCAAAGGGGTTTACCCAAAAGTCCAGTAGGACTAGGAATTGATAGTTTTCATTAAAAAAACTATCATACAATTTCGCTATCCGCCAAACCGGGGATTCAACGAGCCCCAATAAAACTATTCAAAAGTTTTTAAAAGGATGAAAAATTGCGTTTTTTGCAACAATGACAAAAAGGAACAGGGTTTCTAGAAAAAAAATTTTTTATCAGAATTGCGTACAACCCTGGGTATTTTTAAAAAAACTAGGGCCGCCCATTTGGGAATACAGCTATTTAAAAAAATTTTTATGGTTTTAAAAAAAGTTGGTTTTTGGGACCAATGAAATACCCAACAGTAACTAAAAAACACCTATTTGAAATGTATAGGGAAAAAATAAAAGGGGGGTTTTGCACCAATTTAAATACACCCCGCAATTAATACCTAAAATTTTGGGATGAATATAATCAAGATGGGGGCTTTCAGCAAAAAATGGGGTTAAAGCCAAAGTGAAAAACACGTAAAAAAATTGTGTACGGGTAAAAAAAGGGGGGGTTTTTGCATTCTATGAAATACACTGCAATTACTAAAAATTTCTGTAAGGTAAAAAAAGTACAAGATGGGTCTTTTAAAAAAAATTCCGCGCCAAAGTGAACAAAACCCAATTAAAAATTTTGTACGGAAAAAAAAAACGTTTTTTTTTCACCTATAAAACCCCCTGCGGTGACTAAAAAATTTTGTACCTATTGTAAGGTACAAATGGGTCTTTGAACAAAATTGAGCTGCCCCCAAAGTGAAAAACACGTAATTAAATTTTGTACTGAAAATTAAAAGGTGGGTTTTTGCACCATGAAATACAACAAACCCAAATTTCAACAAATTTCGGGATGGGGAAAATCCGTACAAAATGGATCTTTTAAAAAAGAAAGGCCCGCGCCAAAGTGAACAAAACCTAAATTAAAAATTTTTGGGACAGAAAAATTTAAAAAGGGGTTTTTGCACCTATGAAAAAACACCTGCGGTTACTAGAAAAATTCCCGTATCCTGTTGTAAAAAAAATTTGGGGCTTTTTAAAAAAGCCCGGGCTGCGCCAAAATTTAAAAACCTGTAATTAAATTGTGTACGGATAAAAAAAATGTTGGGTTTTTTGCAGGGTAACACACCTGAGGTTTTTTAGAAAAATTCTGTATCCTATTGTAAGTAAAAAAAAAGGTCTTTGAAAAAAAACGAGCGCCCCCCCCCCCCCCACCAAACCCCCCCCTTACAGGGCTAGATGCTCCCCTTTAAAATTCCCAGCCTAAGTAACTAAAAATGAAATTCTCTAATTACCTATGTTCTAAAGTTTTACCCAGCCAAAAACATAGCTGTCTGGGGTGAAGAAAGAGAACTGTTTTTGCTGGCTGTATTTAGAGAAAACCTAGCACACGTTCCCCCGCTCTTAAAGAAAACACAGATACACACAAAGCGAAAAGGAAGGGCCGTTTTTTATGTAAAACGAGGGCCCCTGTTATTTTTCCAGCCAAACACCCAAAAACAGGGGCGCCGAAAAAGGCGCGATATTTTAATTTAAATTATGCGCAGGGGGTTTTCACCTAAATTATCACGTGATCGAAAATTCCGATCAACATAAAAAAACCCTGTTTAAATTTAACTTTGTCCGATAAAATCGCTCAAAAACTAGTTGAAAAAACCCAAATTAAAGGACTCAAAATATACTCACTAAAATGTACATATATTTGGACTATTGTACCAACTTAAAAATCTTAAATATCTATGTCCATACATTTTCTCTTCCTGTTTAAAAGCTTTATTTAACAAATGATGTAATTGTTTTCAGATTGTTTTTAAAGGGAACCCAGGTCCATAAAATATACCCTCTAATTTGGAAAGTAACAAATCCTCAATTTTCTTTTTGATTCACTGAGTCTTTGGGAAAGCAAAAGGATGTTAAAATTTAAACCAGCATAACTCAAACCGCATGCCGTTTTTTGGGGGTTTTGCCCCTCATCACTGCAGAGCACCAACTTGCTGACAGGGTGGGTGGGTTGGGGGGGGAAAATGGCTCGAAAGGGGACCAAACTCCCCCATATAAAGATGCCTATTAAATTTCCCAAACCCAGGAATACTAATTTTTTCCACCCAAACCTTGCAAGGTAATTTCATTTTTGTTTAAGCTGGGCCCTAAAAAATCACCAGCTGTGGAAAAATGTTCATTCAGTGGACAGCTATTTTATATCTCCCAGTTCGCCAATACATGTGCATGCTCATCTTTTCTGAAAGTACATGTATTCTAGAGGGAGAGGGGAGTGAACGGGTTTCCAAGCACCTCTGGGTGCCAAAATTTTTCTCTGAAAAAACAAATCCCAAAATTCAAATCCAAAATCTCATCTCCATAAATATGCCTTTTGGGGAGAGTCATTAAAGGGGGTTTTGGCCCATGCCAACAAAATCAGCAGGGTTTTGGTGACATTTACTAAGATTTTTTGGGCCCAAAAGTTCTCCTTTAAATAGTGTTTTTACTCATTGTTGATGTTTTGTCCTCATTGCTGTTTTTTTAACTTTAAAAATTTTTTCCTTGCCCTGTCCCTTTACTTCCCGTCATTTATTACTCTTTTTCTATTCTGTTTTTTTAATTGACCAAACTTCCTTGATGTCCTAGTGTACACATGAAAAATCAAAACCTTCTGAATTTAGTATAATGCTAATGTAGCCCATCCTGCTTTCCTGGAAGCTGCTCGAAAAAATTATTTTCAGTGATGATTATTCAGCCAAGGGCACATCGTAAAAGGGCCTGAAAACAATGGGCACCGCTCCCCGTTGGGTGCACACTAAACCAAACAGTAATTTTTTCATTCTTTTGGAAAATTTAAATTAGACCTGGACGTGTACCATGATTCTTTCTCATATTCATCTGCTTTCAATATGCTTATGTTTAATTTTTCAGAGGTTGAAAGGTCGTTGCTGTTTTTCTGTATTTTCTTAGATTAATATGTTCACTGTAACCAATATAGAGTATTTAAATGTAATATCAACAAGTATATTTACCATAATGCAAACTGTAACATAGAAAACAACCATCCCAAACTGATTGAGGACTGGGTATCCTTTCTGGTATCACCACTCAGTATCTCCATACATATCCAAGAAAAACTACACTTGTAGAGAATACTTGATTAAAATTTAACTTTTATTAAACATAATCATCATAAAAACTATAACCTCTATTTAACCCTATACTGACCTTACACTAACAAAAAAAATAACACTAAATCCCTACCTAGCACAAAAAAGGCGATCTCGTCCCAACAAGGAGGACCCCTACCGGAACCTAACCTACTCCACAACTATCCCTACTTATGCCCTATGATAAACTCCAAGACACAAAAAGGGGGGTAGTTATATAACATACAGTGATAAATACTCCTAATTCACTAATGTAATATAAATATACTGGACCCTTAGACTGATGTGACATACCATACAAAAAACCTACTATAAAACATAATGAAGCTGTGCACATCTAAAATATATTCTGAAAAACGCAAGCATAGGTGCACACTAAAAAGGCAATAGTATATATCTAACAAATATCAGTGGCACACTAAAGACTAAGTAAAACCTCAAGGCACATAGGAACATTAAAAAAATGCATTACTACTAAGGAAAATATGAAAACCTGGGACTCTTAGTTTACAGTATTTGATCAAAGATTGTATTAAGCTCACCTCCCAAAACGTCAAGGGGATCCCAGAGCAGGTGAGTCCCTACACTAAATTTTTTTCCCACTAGCGTCAATCCAGACGCAATTCAGGAATGGTGGGAACTAGCAACTGGTCATCCTGCACTGGTTAAAAAAAGGGGCGCTGAGTGAAGCAAGCAATGAGGTTCCCATTCAAATAAATACAAAATAATGAAGCTGTGAAATCTAAAATATATTCTGAAAAAACGAAGCATAGGTGCACCAAAAAAGGCAATAGAAATTTTTAACTAACAAATATCATGGGCACAAAAAGACTAAGTAAACCTAAAGGCAATGGGAAACATTAAAAAATGCATTACTGCAAAGGGAAAATATAAAAACCCTGGGACTTTATTTTACAGTATTTGATCAAGTTTGTATTAAGCTCACCCCCAAAAAACGTCAAGGGGTCCCAGAGCGGGCGAGTCCCACATAAATATTTTTCCCTCACTAGGCGTCAATTCCAGACTGCAACTTCGGGAATGGTAGGAACTAGAAACGGATATCCTGCACTGGTTTAAAAAGGGGCAGCTGAGTGCAGAAACCCCCAAAGGGTTCCAATCTAAAATGAACTAAAAACATAATGAAGCTTTGCACATCTAAAATATTTTAAAAAAACGCAAGATGGGTTTGCACATAAAAAGGAAATTGCTATTCTAACAAATATCAGGGCACACAAAAAGACTAAGAAAAAACCTCAAGCACATGGAACATTGGAAAAGCATTATGCTAAGGAAAATTGAAAACCTGGGCCCTTTAGTTTACGTATTTGATCAAAATTGTATTAGCTCACCTCCCAAAACGTAAAGGGTCCCGGCAGGTGGGATGATTTTAACCCCTTAAGGACCGCCAGTTTTGGGCCTTTTAAATGCACCCCCTATTTTTTAAAGGATGGCCTTTGTGAGAATAACTTTTTGACCTTTTCCCTATCCAAAGTGATTCTGAGATTGTTTTCCATGACCATTGTGCTTAAGTTAGTAAAAAAAAATTTTATCCATACAAGCCTTGTTTTTTATGTGAAAAATATCAAAAAATTTCATTGAAAAAAATTTGTAAAAATTCTGTGATTTGAAAGTTCAAACATTTTGCGTGCAAGACAGATAATTATTCACCAAAAAAAAAGTTTATTCCCTAACTAGCCATCTACCATTGTCCATTTAGGTTGGCATATTTTTTAAATGTCCGTTTTTTTTTTATATATCATTAGAGGGCTTATGAAATTTAGTAGTTAATTTCTCACATTTTCAATGAAAATTTGCAATATACATTTTTTTGGGATCCAGTCCAGTTACTGACGGGGCTTTGAAGGGGCTGCATGTTAATTACCTCATAAATGACACCTTCTAAGAAAACTAGACCCCTTATAAGTAATTACAACAGTGTTTAGGATGTTTGTTTAACCCGTTAGGTATTTCAACAGATATAAAGCAAAGTGGGAGGTGTGAATTTTCAAAATTTCACTATTGTTGCAGCTTTTCAAATAATATTTATCCATTATTCATCTGGATTACGGTATAATGTGACTAGGTAAATGCAACATAATATCAATTCCTCCCGGTCTGCCGTTTTTTTTTGTTGTGATTATCCCATATGTGGCCCTTAGTGGCTATTTTGGCCCTCAACCATAAGCCCAGAATAGGAGGAGCCCCTTCTGGGACTCTAGTCTCATTTTTCGTTGGCAATTTTAATTTAGGGCACCTTTTCAGGTTTGAAAAGGCACCTTAGGTGCAAAACTTAATAAATACACCCCCTAAAAATACCCCATATTGGAGAACTAAACCCCTTAAGGTATATATTCAGGTGTTTAGCAGTGAGTATATTTTCGACCCACAGGTGATTCACAAAAAAAATGTTTTAGCATTAGGCTGTGAAAATGTTAAAGAAAAATTTTTTTTCCAAATATTCTGCAAATTTTAGCTTAAAATGTTTCATATTTACAAGGAATCCTGGAAACTAAAAACCCAAAAATTTGTTAAGCAATTTCTTCCAAGTTCGGCAAATTACCTTTAATGTGGGTGTGAAGCTGTGTTTGGAGATGGCAGGGCGTACAAGGGTAGTATGGTGAGGATATTTGGCTTTTGGAACACAGGATTTTGGTGGGGCCATGTCGCATTTGCAAGCCCTAAAGTACAAGAAAGGTGAATCCTTCACAGAAGTCACCCATTTTAGATTCAAACACCCGTCAGGGATCTTATCTAGGGATATAGTGTGCATTTTGGGTGCATAGGTGTTTCATAGTTTCTTTTAGCATTGGGCCATGAAAATGGGGGGGAAAAAACGCATTTCTGCCATTGTTTTTTGGGCATCAATTTTTACATCGTTCGAGTGCACTGTAAATGATGTGATAACTTTATCTATGGGGTCGTGGTTTAAATTGCAATGATATAAAATTTTTATAATAGTTTTTTATGTTTTTTACTTGTACACAATAGAAAATAGGTCTATAAATAAATTCCGTTTTTATGTTGTCCTTTCTGACAGTCATAACCTTTTTAATTGTGGCTGTGGCAGAGCTTCTGTGTATGGCCTTGTTTTTTGCGGGGGTGAAATTGATGCTTTTATTGGTACCATTTTGGGGTTGTTTAAACACTTTGTTCACTTTTTATTAAGTTGTTGTGAGGCGTTTTGAACAATAACTACAGCAATTCCTGGTAGTGTTTTTTATTTTTATTTTTATAGCGGTCACTCTGCGTTAGATATGACATGCTAGCTGTTTACTCAGCAGGTCGATTTGATTTACAGCAATAACCCAATTGTATATTTTTATTTTTTGCTGACTTTTATACAATAAAAAAAAAACTTTTATTCAAAACAGGAAAACACATTTTTAGCATCGCCAATAGTCTGGGGCCTTAAAATTTTTTATTTTTATGTTATTGGAGCTGGTATTCAGGCTTGTTATTTTGCGGGATGAGTTGGAGCGTTTTTATTGGTATCATTTTTGGGGGGCAAGACTTTTTGTTCCGTTTTAAATCCCGTTTTTTTGAAAGGGAGAGTGAAGAAAATATGCAATCCTAGTTGTGTTTTTTTTTTTTATTTTTTATACTGCGCTCCTGTGCAGTATCTGTAATAAGTTAGCTTTACTCTGTGGGTTGTACGATTATGGCGATACCCAATTTATATAGTTTGTTTTTGTTATGTTGAAGCACTTTTAAAAAAAAAAAAGTGTTTTTAGTTGTGTTAAAAGAATATTATGCTTCGCTATCTTCCGAGAGCCCATAACCTTTTTTATTTTTCGTATACAGGGCTTTGTTAGGAGTTTTTTTTTTGCGGGTTAGCGGGATGATTTGGACATTTTAATTGGTACAACGTTGGCGGTTTTCCTTTAGGCTGTTTTTTGATCAACTATTATTCCCATTTTTATGTGCCTGGGGATCGAATCAAAAATCTTAATTTATGTGATTAGTTTCTGTTGTTTTTTTTACAGCCATTAAACCGTCACGGGGTAAATTTAAACATGACAGATTTATAGGGCAGGTCGTTACGCACGCGGGAGATACCAATTACGTGGTACTTTATTTATTTTTGATCTTTTTTGGGGTTGGATATTGGCGTTTGTGAAGGGGAAAATGGAGGTAAAGTAAAGGGCGGGTGCTGGTTTGTAGATGTTTTTATTTTATTTTTTGTGTTTGTTGTTTTTCTTGGTTTTTCACTTTTTTCTCTTTTTTTTCATTTTTCTCAATTTTTTATTTTTCTTTTCCCGTAGCGGGAAATTTGGAATGAAAGATCTTTTGATCCTCTTCATTCAATAGGAATCACATGCACAGCTTGTTTGCTGTTGCACTTCGGTTTCCTATGACAATCGTCAGGTCCACGATGCCGGGGGCCATGCCACAGGGCACCCGGGGAAGGAATCTCTGCCCTCCGTGCTGTCTGTCAGGAAGGTCAGGAGTTGCACGGTCGTGCGATCCGTGCAGTTGACAATGTCGCAGACATGAGTCGCTGGAGGTGCGATCTCCTCCTGCGTCTCTCTTAGTCTTTGCGACTCGATTGTTGCGTTATATTATAGGAGGTTAACCGCCCCCCCCCGCGTAGTGGCAGTGATGGCGGAGGCGGGGGGAACCGATGCTGGCGGGATGTCTTGCTGTAATTACAGACTGACACCCTTGCAGACATTGCGCGAATCTGCTTTAGGAGTTTGCGCGTATCAGGACGTATTGCATACGTCCATGGGCGGTAACCCCTAAAACGTCCTGGACGTAAGGCTTTCGGCCAACGGTCGGTTTTTGGGGGGGAGGGTTTTTTTAAACAACCAATGGCCTTATATTCAAGCATATATAAAACACGCCTCTGTTACTCAAACTACGCAGTTTCCTCCAGTGATGGGTCAACTGTCAAAAGGCACAAAGAAGATATATTAAATGATACCCAATATTTTTCACACATCATAGTACTAGATTAATATTATAGGATTTCACTCCCTAGAAAAGTTTCATATAATTAATTCCAAAGACATAAAAGTCCCAATATATTCTTATATTACCACATCCGGATGTTGTTAATCACACTGGTTAGATAAACAATGGTCAGCTTCTATGGTAGGAAGGACACTAGATACATGTAGCTACTCACCTTAAATAGCGGACCCCCAGTCTGCTTCCTGTTCGTGCCCATATTCCCGCCACCGAGTGTAAATACAAACATCCGGACGCTGACTTGTCCGACCACTCGGCTGAGACGGCCATAAGACATCCGGCCGCTGATCCATCCGGCGCCTCTACCGCGCACACACCGCACATTCAACTGCGCTTGCGCCGCCCCTGAGACATCCTAGTTGTCGGACCGTCACCGGCCGCCACCCTGCGACGCATCCGACAATCAAAGCTGGGCACTCGTGCTACGTCATGTACCATATGAATCTTTGTACCTGAGATTCTCATTGTGAAGTCTCTCCCTTATCCGTGCGTTTCGCCAGCCCTATCTAATATCTCATGGATACGTTCGGTCACCAGAACGCATGCGCGCACTCAGACCATTAATATAATTAGAGATGGGCGAATTTCCCGAAATTCGGTAGGTTCACTTCGCCAAATTTCTGGCCAAAAAATAACTTTGTTCCGAATTACCTCGAGATGAATCACGTTAAAAAACAGCTATTTCCAGGCTGCACAGAGCCTGTAGGGTGCACTGTAGAAGTCCACGTGTGCCATGCATAAATATGCAGAGGGTGCTTGAGTTTGGTCTGCATACCTTGTTGTGTTTTTAGTAACTATGACACGGCACATGACTGCCGACCGCCTTCAGAATGCTTCACTAGTTAAAATTCCCTGGGCACTTCAAGAGGGGCACAAAAACTGTCAAAAAAACTGATGGGGGTATGTAAAGCTGATAAAGTCATGCAGAAGCAACAGCTGGAAATAAAAAAAAACAAGATGAGGGATCAGGTCGGTCACATCAGTGACAGTGTGTGGAGGTGGGTGGCCCAATATCCAATCCATGTTTAAAGATGGTTTGGTGGCAGTTGGAAGAAAACTGTGTCGCAGATTTGTGTGGCATCAGGCGGGGAGGGTGGCGGCATTAGATTAGTGGCTGAGGCAGGGTAGTTTGATCCCAGACTCATTTTCACAGCTTTGGGTGAGGCGTCATGGCTGATGTGTCTGACGCCCTAAGGCAATGGTGTGTGGAAATCCTGGCGATTCCACGCCTCTAATCATCTTGACAAAGGTCAGTCGTTCCACATTTTCCGTGGACATGAGGGTTCTACCTTGGGGTTATTTGATGGCCCCGCCGCGCTGAACACCCGCACTGATGCCACTCTTTTTTACTGGCCCGGGCCCAGGACAGCTTCTCTACTGCAAACGGGCCAAGTTTTGCGGCCCACACAATCCAGTTTGGCCCTGCCCAGTAAGTCCTAGACGGATACTTCTTAACTGGGGTTGGCAGAGTCTTTCTCAGTAGGCCAACACCTGATGGTTCAGGGGTTCTGCTCCAGGTGCTCTGCTGCTGGCGACTGCCTCATCACTTAGGGGGTTGAAGGAAGCTGGCTCATCAGTGACTCAGACTTAGGCTTACTGCGTGATGAGCTGGGTACTGCTCCGACACCCCAACTTCCCCCTGTCACAGCCGCAAGGCAGTTCGTCACAGTTCAGTGCGCGGAAGAACCCCCGGTCAGACCTGTCAGAGGCAGGGACACGATGCCACACTTGGCAAGTGGGCCAACTGACTACGGATAGGATTACCTATTGTTATTTGAGTTTGTCCTCCCTTCTATTGACTGGGAAAATTCGGCTCCCATTTTGGATACCGGGGTATTTAGCGAGGGTCAATAGGGTGGGAGAGAAGAGTCAATCCCTCTGCCGGATGCTGTCTATTTCGGCTGCAATAGCCCAGGCAAATCAGCATGCTGCGGGCCATCTGGACAAGTGACTCGAGGGGTTCCTTGACTCCATCTCCACTGTTATACTGCCACGGGTGCTTATGGGTCATCTTTCCTCGTCTTCCTTTTCTCCATCTACCTCCGGGTGCTCCTGCTCCTCCTCTCTGTCACCTGGGTAGAAAATCCACTCATTTCACCAGACAATGCTTCTGCTCCAATGTCCTCCTCCTCCTCTATTTCAGTCCCCACCGGACTCATGTGGCCGCGAGATGTAGTCGCCACGTCTCCAGTCCCCTGCCCAGACAGATTTTTCAGCATCTGTTCCAGGACATGAAGCAGTGGAATGACGTTATTCATCCCGTAGTCCTGGCGACTGACAAATAATGTGGCCTCCTCGAATGGCCTCAACAAACGGCAGTTGTCACGTATGAGCTGCCACTGGCTGACATCAAAGTTACACAGGGGAGTACATCGCATATCAGAGTGTGTTGGGGAGGCCGCTCTGCCACTGCAACTCGAGGAGGGTGTTCCTGGCTTTGTAGGAATGGATGAAGTGCATGCACAGTTTCCTGGCCATTTTCAGAATCTTCTAAAGATCGGTGGAAGACTTCAGGAACCTTTTCACAACAGATTGAACACAATGCGTGATGCAGGGCACCATGGACCCCCCCTCCTCAGTGCAGCGCGAACACCATGTTCCTCCCATTGCCCCGTCACCATGGTTCCGATTTGCAGTTGGAAACGGAGAAAGCCACACTTTCGATTTCTTGCTGGATGACGCGGAGCAGTTCCTCCCCTGTGTGACGTCGTTCGCCAAAGGCAAGCCAGGTGTAGAACTGCGTGACACCGCTGTGCCCTACTAATGCGGTATGATGGAGCAGAAACTTGGGGAGGCTGAGATGGTGGTGTTTGGTGGTGGAGGGAGGGGCGGACATTTGACAACGTGGAGGAGAAAAAGCGGCGTCTCCTGTCAAGTTGTTGGTGTGCTGGCCCGGAAGCACATTCACGCAGTGTGCCGTAACGGACATGTACTGGCACTGACCATAGTTACAGCTCAAGATGTCCGTGCGGCCGTGAAACCCTTGGAACAAACAATAAGTCAAGGACGGGGCCCAACCTTCTGTTACATATTTATGAAGTGCTGGTAACTGCTATTTTGGGAAAAGAAATTATGGCTTGGGAACTCTCCATCTCGGCTCGGCACAAGCCAATTAGTTCTCTGAACGGTGCAGAGTCCCACCATTTGGAAAAGGGAGGGACTGCAGACCACAAAATTGGACAGGAGTACGGTCAGCTTTGCACTTAGGATGGTTTGGGAACATACTGTTGTCTCTTTGCAATCGCCTCGCTGAACGACTGCTGGCGCCATGAGTAGGGGAGGAGCAGGAGCATCTGGAACCCGGGGGATGATGTCAAAGAGAAACAGCTCCCTTCTGCAGAGGTGGTGGAGCCTTTTGACTGGCTACAATGGCATGCGTGCCCACAGGGCGCTGCTGCTGCTGCGGGGCGGCCGGAATGGACCACCACATCTGTGCCACAATTCTACCAGCGCCACCGGATGGTGACGCTGAATGTATTGATGCAGGGGCCGTGGTGCCAACGTTTAGCTCCCTGGCCTCGACTTCACTTTAAGCCTATAGATTCTAAATATACCCATTAGTGTTGAGCGATTATTATGACAAAGTTGAAATGGCAGGTTTTTATGTGATCGAAAATTTCCCGATCATGCGATAATTAAGGTAAAATAATGAGCATCATCTATTAAGTATCGCGCCTTTTTCGGCGCTTCGCTGTAATTTTTGGCGGCAAGCAAATCAGATTCAGGAATAGTGCAGGGTGAGATGTGTGTGCGAAAATCATGTCTGGGAAGTGTTTGGTTGCGATTGGCTGGAAAAAGCACATGACCTTGTTTTACAATAGAACAGACGGTTTACTGTTTCAGCCTCGTGTCTCTCAGCGTCTCATAGGGATAGGACCTGCGCTCTGCCTCGTGGCAAACAGCTCAGCGAAAATTAGTCTATTGTCTGCACAGAGACTACCATTACTATTAGCTGTGATCCTTCCAATTTAGTTGTTTAGAGGATTTGAAGATTTTATGTAGTTTAGCTTGAGAATTTAATGCAAGGATCTACGCTTTGTAAATTCACGGCGTGGGAGCAGGGGGGGGCCCCCGCGGCGTGAACACAGACAAGATCTATCTATAAAGAACACGGATAAGTTCACCAAGGACTAGTGTAGACATTGTGTGGAATATCTTTATCTATTAACAGTTGCTATTCGAAATTTTTCCTGGGATATTGATGCAGCCTGAACTTATATGGCATACACATCATTTCTGTAACTGCAGGTCTCTTTGTTAGGTGCACAAACTCCCTTTTATTAGCAGTATACATTTACAGATATGTGTTCATTTTATTTTACCCATTACACATGTGGATTGTTGATATATCCACCTTGTAGTTAAAATTACAATCCAGCAATATTGTAGTCAGCACAGGTTCGGTTTGTTGCCAAAAATACCGTGTATCATAGGAAAACATCACAGTTACGTGTTTTTTGGACTTTTGCGCATCCCCAGCATTTTCATTGACGCAGCATCCACTTAAATCTTTAAAACAGCAATTCTTATTCAACCACAGGTGAATTGACAAGTGTGCAAACAAATACCGTTTATTATACCATAACATATAACAGTTACGTTAGTTTTTGCTTTTGCACACCCAGGTTTTGTTCATTGACGCAGCATCCACGTAAATCTTAAAACAGCAATCTATTTCACACAGGTGAAATTGAAAAAAGGTGACAAAAAATACCGTGTATCATACGAAAACATTAACAGTTACGTGTTTTTTGACTTTTGCACACCCGCATTGTTTCATTGACGCAGACATTCCACGTAACAATCGTTAAAACAGCAATTCTATATTCACCACAGGTGAATAGAAAGGTGCAAAAAAAACCGTTTATTATACCACAACATAACAGTTACGTGTTTTTTGGACTTTTGCACACCCAGCATTGTTCATTGACGCAGATCCAGTAAAATCTTAAAACAGCAATTCTAGAGTCACCACAGGTGAAGTGAAAGGTGCAAATAATACCGTTGATTATACGAAACATAAAAACAGATTACGTGTTTTTTGACTTTTCAGCACACTGCTTTGGTTTCATTGGAGCAGCTCACGTAAAATCTTAAAACAGCATTCTATGTCACCACAGGTGAATTGAAAGGTGAAAAAAATTTTCCCCGTGTATTTATAGGGAAAAACTTAACGGGATAAAATTAAAACCGGGAACCCCTTTTTCCGGAAATTTTTAAAACGGGGGTTTTAAAAACGGGTTTTTAAGGGTTTTTTTTCTCCCGGCCCCAGGACGGGTTTAAGTAATGTCCAGTGAAACAAAAAAGGGTTTGGTTTTAAAAAGCCCTCCTTTTTGGGGCCCTTTTTTTAAAATCTGGGGGTGATGAAAGGTTTTGGGGGGGTAAATTGTTGCGTTCCAGGACGGGGATATTAAATTGTCCAGTTAAAGAAAAAATGAGGGTTTCAAAAATCCAAATCCCTTCCCTGGCATTTTTTAAAATTTGGGGGTTTTTTTGCTTTTTTTAAGGGGGTCGGCCCTGTGGTAACAAGACGGGGGTTTGTGAAGGGGTCTGTGACTTTTTTTTGTGCCCTTTATTTTAAACCTAAGGGTTTTGTTGGGGAAAAATTGAACAAAAAAAAACTTTGAGGTTTTCTCGGTTCACAATATCTTGATCAAAAACATGTTTAAGCTCCCCAAGACTTTCAACGTGGTCCAAATCGGAAGTCCTTCCTATCTTTACCTCTCAATGAGCCAATAAAAGCCTCTCACGGGGTCACCGACCTCCCATTATTCAGAGAGAAAAAAAAAAAAAACACCCAACCTGAAAAAGCTGCCCTTTTTTTTGACTGCCTGTGAGAGTGGGGGGGGACAAAAAAAACCCAAAAGGAAGCACCCTTCCTTTCCTTATGGTTTAAAAATCTTGTACACCAATTTTAAAAAACGTTTTTTTCTGCACAAAAAAACCCCTCTAAAAAAAACCCTTTTCCCAAACCGGGGTTTGCCACGGGCAGGGCTGTGGCAAACTTGAAATTTTTACATGTACACCCCCCAGACCGCCGCCAGCGGCACATTTCTGCAAAAAGGGCAAACACTACGTCGAAATTTCCCCAAAGAAGCATTTTGCCCATCTATCATACATGAAAAAACTTTGAGACCTCCGGTTTTACCCCTATCTTGATCAGAACATGTTTAAGCTGCCCCCCGGGCTTTCAAGTGGTCTCAAAATTGGGGATTTCCTTTTCCTATCCCTTTTCCCCTCAAACGAGCCAAACAGGCCCCCTCCCCTTTTTATTTTTATTTTTTTTTCTCTGAATAATGGGAAAGGTTTGGTGAAAAACCCGTGAGAGGCCTGAAATTGGGCCCATTGAGAGGGGAAAGATTGGATTTGGGGGCTCCCCATTTGAGACCACGTTTTAAAAATGTGGGCAGCTTTTAAAAAAAAAAAAAAAAAAAAAAAAAAAAAAAAAAATTTCGTTTTATCAAGATATGTGAAACCCAGAGTTCAAAGTTTTTTTTATGTATGATTGATGCATAAATGCTTTTTTTAGGGATTTCGAGTTTTGTTTTATTGCCCTTTTTTCAAAAAATTTTGCCGCTGGCGGCGGTCGGGGGTGTGTACAAAGTATAATTTTAAAAATGTTTCCGCAGCCCTGCAGTGGCACCCAGGTTTTCATACGTTTTTTTTAGAGATGTTTTTGTGTGCCCGAAAATACGTTTTACTTGGTGGACATTGGGGTTTTAACCTTAAAGGGAAAAGGAAAAGGGGGCTTCCTTTTGGGGTTTTTGTCCCCGCCCCCTCTCACAGGGTGTCTTAAAAGGGCAGCTTTTTCAGGGGTTTGGGTGTTTTTTATTTTTTCCCCTCGAAATTTAATTTGGGGTGGGGAAACCCCCGAGGGCCTGATTGGGCCCATTGAAAAGGTAAAGATAGGATAGGGATGCCCGAAATTTGAGCCACCCTTTTAAAGTCGGGGGGCAGCTTAAAAAATGTTTTGATCAAGATATGTGAACCGAAAAGTCTCAAAAAATTTTTTAAAGTATGTTAGATTGGATTTAAAAGCCTTTTGGGGTTTTGCGTAGTGTAATTTCCCTTTTTTTCAGAAATGGCCGCTGGCGGCGGTCCGTGTGTGTACATGTATAATTACCCGTGTTTTCCCCAGCCCCGCCGTGGCTTTCCCGGTTTGGGATACGTTTTTTTTAGAATTTTTTTTTTGTGTGCAGAAACATACGTTTTTTACTTTGGTTTTAATTGATTTTAAACCCTTTTTGGGAAAGGGGGGGGGTGCTTCCATTTTGGGTTTTGTCCCCGCCCACTCTCACAGGCCCGTCATAAGAAGGGCCAAACTTTGCAGGTTGGGTTGTTTTTTTTTTTTTTTTTCTCTTGAAAAATGGGGGTCGGTGACCCAAGGGGAAAAGGCCTGGGTTGGGGTCGATTGAGAAAGGGAAAGAATTTGGTTTGGAACTTTCCCGATTTGAGGGCCACGTTGAAAGTCGTGGGAGCTTAAAAAAAAAAAAAAAATGTTCTGATTTAAGAATGGAAACCCGGGGTCTCAAAATTTTTTTATGTATGATAGATAGATAAATGCTTTTTAGGGGTTTCGGGCGTTTGTGTATTTCCCTTTTTGCAGGAAAAAGTTTTCCGCTTTGGGGGCGGTTTTGTGTGTTTTACATTTTTAATTACCCCCGTTGCCGCAGCCCTTTTTCCCGGGGGCATCCAGGTTTTTCATTCGTTTTTTCAGAGATGTTTTTGTGTTTTTCAAAAAAACATACGTTTTACTTGGGGGTTCATTGATTTCCTTTAAATTTTGGAAAGGGAAAGGGGTTTTTCCATTTTTTGGGTTTCTGTTTCCCCCCCCCTCTCACAGGGTGTTTATAAGAAGGGGGGCTTTGCAGGTTGGGTGTTTTTTTTTTTTTCTCTCTGAAAAAAGGAGGGGCGGTGACCCAGGGGGGGCCCATGGCTCGTTTTAGAGGGGAAAGTTTGGATAGGAATGGCCCCGATTTAAAACCCGTTGAAAGTCGTGGGCAGCTTAAAAAATGTTTTGGGTCAAAATATGTGAAACCCAGAGTCTTTAAAAATTTTTTCTGTAGGGAATAGTTTAGCATAAATGTTCTTTAGGGATTTCGACGTTGTTTTGTTGCCTAAGTGTAGCAAGTATCCATTTGCCCTTTTGGGGAAATTTTTAATTTCAGTTCCCCACCCCTTTTTTGGGGTTTGAAATTTAATGAAGGTGTTGTTGCCCCTCCCATAGGACTTTAATGGAAATTCGCTATAATCGTTGCTAAACTATCAAAAAAACCTTAGATGCGGGGGGACTACCCGATTTATGCTCGATCTCGATAGCCAACGCAAATCGCAAAACACTAATCCCTTTTATTGGGCCCCCCCCCGTTGTCTTGGGCAAAAAAAAGGGGCCACACCCCCGAGTTTTCGGTTTTTTACCCCCCAACGCTCCGAAATGGGGTGCCAAAATGTCGCCCCTGCCTCGCTGGGGGCCCCTGTCCCGGGCTACTTTCTTGGCCCTGCGAAAGCGGGTTTTTTACCCAGTGGCCGTTTGGGGCCCCCGGACCTCACATGTGCTACCCTGTAAACTCAGGGCCCCACAGGGGGACCCATTTGGGCTGGCTGCGCCGCTCCCGGGATGCGAAAGTGACGCCTCTTTCTACGATGATGAACCCCTTTTCCCTCCCCCAGCCCCCAAAGGTGCGGTTTCGGCTACATCATAAATCTATTTTTTGTTTCACCCTTTCATGCGGGCCCTCACCACCGGTCTTGGTATGCGGGGGACTGAACCCCTAACATCATGACCTCTAATCCCACTCCCCACATTTATACTTTGCCGCCTATTTGCAAGAAGAAGGGGATATTCCCCCATTTCTTCGCTGCCAAGTAGCTGCTAAATTGCCCTCCTAAAAATTGTTATCCCCGCTATATATTTCCCGCTGGGGCCCAAAACCTCTTAGTAGATCTCTGGCTGGGGGAAAAACCGGATGGGACGGGAGGGGGGTTGGGAGGACAAGTGAGGGGGGCCTGACCGCCCCCGGGGGCCCATCCCAAAACAAAGGGGTTTTGTGTCTGACTTTTCCCAACCATCTTTTTTGGGGTTGTCAGTTGTCTTTTGGGAGGAAGGGGGATAAACCTAGTAAAAAAAATTTCAAAAACCCCTTGGGTTGTTTGTCGCCCCAGGGCCCGCTAGATAAACAGCGGCAGTTTTTGGCCTCACCGAGTGAACCCCCGCTGGTGACGTCCCCTTGCTGGGGCTGGGGGACCTGGGCCTGGAAAATGTTTGTCCCCTTCCCACTCGCAGGTGAAAAACCCCTGCCACCTCCCCGTTTGGGACTTTACTGTTTGTTCAAAAATTTTCCCAGACACTGTTTGATGAAGTTTTTCTGTATTTGAAAAAATACACCCCCTGTATTTGAATTCAAAAAAAAAACCCAGTTAAAAAAGCTTGGAAACCCCTTTGGGGATATAAATTGCGCTCCAAAAAATGGGCGGGAAAAAAATTGACTTGTAGGGCTGCCTTTTTAGAAATTTCTGTGTATTTTACTAAATTTTTAAACAAAAAACAGGCTTAAAAAAACCTTCGGATATGAATTTATGCTACAGAATTTCTTCTGTGGGGGTGGAAAAAAAAAAGTTTCTGTTACCCGAGTTTCCCAAATGTTTTTAAAAAAGGTTTAAAATTTAAACCCCTGGATGTAAATTGTGCCAAAAATTTAGCAAAACCCCAAAAACTACGAGTTTGGTTTGCGGTTTTTACAACGGCGCATTTTTTAGCTACACAAACAAGAGAAAAAATTGTAATTAAAATTCAATTGTGAATTATTTTACAGGGGAAAAATTTTAATTTTTGGGGGGTGAAAAAGACGGTTTATTTTTTTTCAAACCCTTTTTAGAAAAAAAAAAACGGGTTTAAATTTAACCCCCGGGGTGTAAATTGCGGCAAAACAATTGGCAACCCAAAAAATACGAGCTTTGGGAGCGTGTTACCCAAAGGCGTGGGTTTTTAACTACACAAACAAAAGAAAAATTGTATTAACCCCTTTGCTTTTGAATTAGGCTTTTAAAAAAAAATTGTTTAAATTTTTGGCGGTGAAAAAGACGGTTTTTTTGGAGTTACCAAAAGAGAAAAAAAAACGTTAATTAAACCCCCGGATGTAAATTGCGCAAAAGAATTGAGCAGCCAAAATTTAAGGGGGTATTTTTTTTGTAAAAAAGCTGTTTCTTTAAATAAATTTCAACAGGAAAAAGGCTTGATCCCCCCTTTGGTTTTTCAATGTGCTGTGAAGCAGATAGCATTAAAATTTTATTTCAGTGCCCGTGGCGCACATGGCTTCAGATCCAATACCCCCAAAAAATCCCGGGGTATACCCAAAAAGGGGGGTTTAGGCTTTTAAAAGGGGGATCACGAAAGGGTTTGCTGGCAGGGCCGGGCCCTTTCAGTGGGTGTGGTGAGAGCAAAGGGGGGGTCCGTCATTTTTTAAAATGCGGTTCAGGGTAAACAGGCCCGAGTTTCAGTGGGTCGGGGGAAAGGGCCCCGGGGAGGGGTAGTCATCCATTTAACACAGCAAAAAATGCCCAAAATATGCAGAAACGGGGAAAAAGTCTGTGAACAGAGTGCGGAAGCGGAAGGGGTTAGTTAGATCTTTCCC
>JAODAL010032644.1:0-46661 GCA_025379985.1 Phyllomedusa bahiana | reverse complement strand
CCACGGGAAATGGGGAACGACTGCCCCTTTGCAAGTGAATCAGCGTGGATCGGCCAGGATTTCCACACACCAATGCCTTAGGCGTCAGACAACATCAGCCATGACGCCTCACCCAAACTGTGAGAAATGAGTCTGGGTTCAAACTACCTGCCTCAGCCACTATTCTGATGCCGCCAACCTGCCTGATGCCACACATCTGCTGACAGTTTCTCCCATCTTGCCACCAACCATCTTTACCAGGGACTGTATTGCCACCCACCTCCACACTCTGTCATTGTGCCACTGTCTGACCTCAGGCTGCTGCTGTGGCTGCTGCCGTGACCTCCACAATGTGTCATTGTGCCACTCTCTGACCTCATGCTGTTGCTCCTGCCGCCGTAAACACCACTCTCTTTAATTGTGCCACTCTGTGGCCTACTCGAGTTTTTGCCACCTCCAGAATGTCATTGTGCCACTGTGTGACCTCATGCTGCTGCTGTGGCTGCTGCCGTGACCTACACACTGTGTCATTGTCCCACTCTGTGGCCTACTCCTGTTTTTGCCACCTCCAGAATGTCATTGTGCCACTGTCTGACCTCATGCTGCTGCTGAGGCTGCTGCCGTGACCTACCCACTCTGTCATTGTGCCACTGTCTGACCTCATGCTGCTGCCTTGGCTGATGCCGTGACCTACACACTGTGTCATTGTGCCACTGTCTGACCTCATGCTTCTGCTGTGGCTGCTGCCGTGACCTCCACACTGTGTCATTGTGCCACTCTGTGGCCTATTCCTGTTTTTGCCACCTCCAGAATGTTATTGTGCCACTGTCTGACCTCATGCTGCTGTGGCTGCCGCCGTCACCTCCACACTCTGTCACTAATGTTGCCACCTGAGCTCTCAGCTTGTTTTTTTCCAGCTTTCTCTGGCATGACTTTATCAGGCAACATTCCCGCTTCAGTTTTTTGGTCAGTTTTGCCCTCTTAAGTTCCCAGGGAATTTTATAGTGAAGCGATTCTAAGAGCGGTGGCAGTCATGTGCGTGTCATACTAAAACACAACATTGTATGAAGACCAAACCAAGCTCCCTCTGCATATTTAAGCATGGCACAAAGTTCTACAGCACCCTGCAGGCTCTGTGCAGCCTGGAAATAGCTGTTTTTTAAGTAATTCGGAACGAAGTTATTTTTTGCCGAGAAATTCGGCGAAGTGAACGAAACGAATTTCGGGAAATTCGCCCATCTCTAGTGGGATCGTTTATATGATCTGAGAGAAAGTGTTCGATGGTCCGTTGCAAATCCGCCAGACAGACAGAGTCAGCTAATAAGGATTCATTCAGCCGCCAGGATTTGGTCTTCGCTGATGAAGTGGGCAAGTGAAAAGAGGCAAACACTGGCTCATGATCGGACCATAGAACACTACCGATTGATGTGGATCTCAACCATGGGAGGGCAGTGTGCTGCAAAAGGACATAGTCGATCTGACTGTAGGTATTGTGAGGGTGGGAGTAAAAACTATAATCCTTGTCCTGGGGATGTTGCATCCGCCACCCATCGCAGAGCTGGAACCGAAGAAGAGCCCTTTTGACCTTCTTAATGGCCGAATAGGCTATGGAAGAACAACCTGAAGAGTTATCCAGGACGGGGTCTAAAGTGAGATTAAAATCTCCACAAAATAGTAGAGTGCCCCGCGCGTAGGTACGCAACATGTCCAGGACTTTTAATAAGAAGGAAACCTGCCCCTGGTTAGGAGCATAAACATTTACAATCGTAAACAGCTGCCCTTGAATGAAGAGAGTCAGAATCAGGTATCTCGCCTCCTCATCAATGACGCAGTTCATGACCTGATGCGGTCGTGACTTGTGAATAGCAATTGCAACTCCCTTACTTTTAGCGTGAGGGTAATTGGCAAAATGCCAATGAGTGTAGTATCTGTTTTTAATAGTCGGGGTAAGGTCCCACTTAAGGTGGGTTTCTTGAAAGCACACGATCTGTGTTTTCTTACGATGAAATTGATAAAGTATCTGGGCACGTTTGACCGGGTTATTGAGACCCTTGGCATTGAATGACACTATCTGAAGGTCCCCCATTCAAGGCGCTGCAAGAGAAGTAGTGAGGCCACCAAATCCCGGGGACCAACGAGCCACAAGGGAGTGACGGGAAGCACAAGAGGAAAGGAGACAATACACAAAAGAAACCACAGAAAACAAATAAACTGAACCTGAGGCAGGAAGGGAAACCCTGCCAACCACACTAAACAACCTATTACTAACCAGGGAGTACACCGAACCAGCAGATGGCGCTGGGGGACTCCCGAACCTATTGGGGTAGCGTGGAAAACAGGCATGTTACAAAAGCAGCTCCTAAGAGATATAGCAATACATTAAAAACGCTATCAACATCCGACTTAACAAATGAACTGAGCCCTTCTCTGGTGAAAATATGGTTACTCACAGGGGCCAAGGACTATGTTAGAAGCAGGCCCTCTTGACATTAGCTAGGAGGAACCCTAATAGAAGGATCGGCACTTGAGACCAGGTACATTTTGCGCCTGGGCGGCCTAGGCCCCCGTAGCCTCCTGGGTGGGAGACCTAGCGCTACTGGATCTGGGGCATGGGCCCTCCGTGAGGCTTCAGCACTAGCTCCCCCAGAGAATGGGGTCCAGACGGCCAGGGTGGGAGGGAAACATCAGTAATCTGAAAATCCTTCAGGAATCTGGGGAGATCCTACTTGGTGCGCAGGGTATAGGTTTGGCCCTCGTGATGGACAATAAGAGCTAATGGGAACCCCCACCTATACGGGATACTCCTCTCCCTAAGAACATTGAGCACAGGCTTCAACATAGCTCGCTGTGCTAGGGTATGACGTGACAGATCCAGGTAAATCTGCAGGGTCTGGCCATTGCATTATGTCCTCTTTGAGAACAAAAAAGTGCACCCGACAGACAACATCTCTGGGACGCTGAGGGTCATTGGTCGCGGGGCGAAGGGCCTATCCAGCTCGATAAACGTGTTCAAGGGCCGCTCTAAAAGATCGTTAAAGATGGTAGAAACCGTTGAGTAAAGTTCGGAGGCCGGCACTGATTCTGGGAGACCACGGATCCTAAGATTATTTCTACGACCCCTATTCTCCACGTCGTCTAGGTGCTGCTGCAAGTGGAATAATTGGGCTGAATGAGTTTGGACCACTGCTTGTAGGGCTGTTAAAGAAGAAGAGTTAGAGTCCTGAGCTTGTTGCAGGGTATCCACTCTGGTCGAAGTCGTAGAGAGGTCTGTGCGTAAGTTGTCAAGCTCCTTCCTGTGTTCCTTTAACAACCGTGAGGCCATGGTAGAAATGTCCTGTCGTGTGGGCAGGGTTTGGATTAGACTTTGGAGGTCAGCAAAAGTGACAAGATTGCCCCCTACAGGAGACACGGGCCTTGCAGACAGCTGGGGCGAAGCATGAGCTGTAGCCTCCCTGGGAGAACCACCAACCGAGTCCCTGGCTTGGGGGCTAAAGGCCGGTGGTGAGCTGTTGGAGCTAATACGAGAGTTCAAGTCCTGAGACAGGTTATGGTCACTGTCAGTACTGAGAGAGGCTAGAGAGCCTGAGAGAAAGTGCAGAGACCCCTGAGTGGATAAAGGCTGGGACTCATGGGGGGTTGGCTGGAGCTTGTTGTCCTGTGTTATAATCCAAGAAGACCCCGTGGACAGCCCCCCCCCATCTCTGGGAGAGGCCGCTGCAACCCCACAACTGAGCGATGAGGTAGAAGCCCAGAGGGGAGGCCCCTCATCCACCAGGAGTGCCGGGTTCGAGGGACATAGTCCTGTGTCAGCAAAGCCCCTAACAATCATTGGTGGTGTTGGTGGCAATATCCTCGGTTGGGCACGGGGGGATCCAGTTGGGGCATCCCACAGGGTTATGGCCTGAATGCTAGCTGGATCCAAGTCACCCCTCAGCGGAGCACCCGAGGAAGTGTCCATATAGGGAGACCGCGCTCCCAAATCAGAGGTGGGGGTTTGTGAGGATGGGAGCGTGCCCCCCGGAGCCATAGGTAGGGCCCCCCCCTGTCTGGGACACATCCACGGTCCCCTGTCCATCTCCCCTCATATATGGCCCAGGGGAGGAGAACAAATCTTCCTGGGGACACTGACCTTCGCCTAGAACTGCTGTGGGCCCCGGCATCTGTCGGAGCGGCACCCATGCAGAACCCCAGCCTCCCGAGCGCGGCACTGGCGAGCCCGCCGTAGATGCCGGTGCAGGGAAGTCCACAGAGGACACAGCTCCCGGGTCCGGTCCCTCTGTGTCGCTGTGAAGCTGCGGTGGCGCCGCATGGTGTGCGCTCCTCCGCGGCTCCTGCTGCGTCCCTGATGGCATGGATGAAGAAGTCGCAGCATGTCCGGGCCCAGCCGCGGCGACCTGAGGCTGCGGTGAAGGCGCGCAGCGTGCGCTCCTCATCAGCTCCTGCTGGGGGACCGTCAGCGTGGAAGGAGAAGGCGCCCATCCTGAGCCGACTGCTCTGTCTTGTGGGCGCAGCGAAGCCGCGTGACGTGCGTCTGTCAGAGGCGCCTGCATAGGTTCCGCTGTGGACTGTGACACCGGAGCCGGGGGCGCCGCTCTCCCTGCAGGGATAGCGGCGAGAGCAGAGGATGCCGGCTCAGCTGCAGGGATCCCGGTTTCTCGTCTGCGACGCCCGGAGCGTGTAGCAGGTAAGGCTGGCTGTATAGATGTCGGCTGTATAGGGAGAGGAGCCGTGCCGGCCGGGACGCCATCTTGAGAGGCCTCGTGGCGGGGGTCATCCTGAGGCATCAGGGCGGAATAACGCCCGAAATACTGGCCAATAACACCCTGGTTTGGGTCAGGGGTGGCCGGGGGATCCTTCTTAGCTCTCTTCGAGGATTTCCCCATGGTTAGCCGCAGATGTAGTCGGATGGAGCCAAAAAGTGTGGAAGAGCTCTCAAATCAGCTTCCTCACACGGCCATGTCAAGCCACACCCCCTTTATTGATATTTTATTTAAATAATAATTTTTGTAATCTAAGTTTTGTGCACCGTATTGGCCACAATGTCATTGAGTTTCTTGATATTGTGTTGTCTGGAGAAACAGGCCAGAACATTGTTACCAAAATGTGTTGTAAGGAAACGGCAGGAAATACTAATCTTCACCACCGCAGTTACCATCCTAAACACACCCACAGGTCGATTCCTGTGGGTGAAATGACCCGTGACCGAGGATTCTATACTTGAAAATGGTCTTTCGGAAGGAGTTCAGGTAGTGGCACGTAAATCACATACCGTGGGGAGTATACTATCACCTAATCTAGTGGTCACAAAAAAATCCCAAACAGAATTGGTTAAGCCAGAAAGGCTTTTACCACTGTGGATCCAATCAATATCGTGTTTGCAGTTTTGTACATACAGGAAAGATTTTTTTATAATAGTCAACACCCACCAGGGTCAGTATTGGGCCCTATCCTCTTCAACATTTTCATTAACGATCTTACACATGGATTGCACAGTAGAATATCGATCTTTGCAGACGATACAAAGCTCTGTAAAGTAATCAACACAATAGAGGATAATGTGTTATTACAAAGGGATCTGGATAAGTTGGAGGCCTGGGCAGGGAAATGGCAGATGAGGTTTAACACAGATAAATGCAAGGTTATGCACATGGGGAGGAAAAATCCATTACATGACTACATGTTAAATGGAAAAAGGCTGGGTAAAAGTGACATGGAGAAGGACTTGGGAATCCTGGTGGACAGTAAACTTAAATTGTAGCAGCCAGTGTCAGACAGCAGCTGCCAAGGCAAATAGGATCATGGGATGCATTAGAAGGGGCATAAGGCACATGATGAGAACAGTATTCTACCATTATACAAGTCACTGGTTAGACCACACATGGAATATTGTGTACAGTTTTGGGCACCAGTGCACAGGAAAGACATTGTAGAGCTTGAACAGGTACAAAGGCGGGCAACAAAAATAATAAAAGGACTGGGTGGACTACAGTACCCAGAAAGATTAGCAAGATTAGGGTTATTTAGTTTAGAGAAAAGACGGCTTCGGGGGGACATAATAAATATGTTTAAATACATCAAAGGTCAATATAGAGATCTCTCCCAAGATTTATTTATACCCAGGGCTGTATCTAGAACAAGGGGGCATCCTCTACGTCTTGAGGAACGAAAGTTTCTACATAAACATAGAAAGGGATTCTTTACTGTTAGAGCAGTGAGACTGTGGAACTCTCTGCCAGAGGAACTTGTCATGGTCAATTCAATAACAGAGTTGAAAAAGGGTTTGGATGCATTTCTGGAGCATAATAATATAACAAGTTATAGTGTCTAGGATTCTGGAGAGGGGTCATTGATCCAGGGATTTTTTCCGATTGCCAGATTGGAGTCGGGAAGGAATTTTTCCCTAAAATGAGGACAATTGGCTTCTACCTCATTGGGGTTTTTTGCCTTCCTCTGGATCAACACCTTAGCACAACAGGCTGAACTGGATGGACGTCTCGTCTTTTTTCGGCCTTACAAACTATGAAACTATGAAACAAATTTGTTTCATATTAATGAATATATAAACTGCAATTCTCACCATGTGGTGTATCTAGCCTCGTCTATGGCCTGTAATTTATATTATGTTGGTAGTACCACAAGAAAGCTTAAAACCCGCATCCTTGAACATCTTAATGACGTCACCAATGTTTCTATACGGAATAGGTCCCATCTATCCAACCATTTTAGGCATGTAGATAATGGCAATTATAATGATTTGAAAGTAATGGGTATTGAGAGAGTGACCAAGCCTGCTCGAGGTGGGGATATCAATCATATCTTACATGATCGAGAGGCGTTTTGGATCTTTGTGCTAGAAACTACAGTGCCAACTGGTTTGAACCTTAAACCTGAATGGATGTTTTATTATTAATGCGCTTTAATAATGTTGGGAATTTTTTTTTTTGAGCATGATATCTTTTTGTGTCTCTTATATTGTTTATTTACATGTGTTTTCAACTACAAAGTATATTTTTCTTTTTTTTATTTGTATTGGATTGTTCTTATATTTTATTGTGGATGTGTTAAGTTGCATTTATGTGCGCCCTTTTTATGCTGTTCATCCCCTGCCTCTGTCTGACATTGCCTCTTGATATATAATATATGGCTGTTGTAGCCTAGTGATCCACGGCTCAGTATAGCGGGGTACGCCATGGTATCTAGGTTACCTGTAGCGTCCCGGATATCTGAGACGCTGGAGGTGTGAGTCTCTGGCGTTGCCGGGCTTCACCGCGCATGTTTGGACCAAGTTGTCTTGGATAACTGCGGCGTTCCAGAAGTCCGGGGCACCGGTGGCTATGTGCATGCACGCTGTCTCTGGCGTCCCGTAAGTCCGTTATGCCCCAAAGCAATGGTGGAGGCAGACATTGACAGGTGAGTCCATTGATTTGGTCTCCATTAACGGTATTTATGGGCAACCTTTTTGTCATGATTTTATGCCATAATTAAGGTTGGATCACCACCCGAAACGTGTCGGCGTTCATTGGGGTTTTTTGCTATGCTGTGGAGGGTTCTCCTTGCCTTTTAAATTAATTGGAAATAAACATCTGAATATTTTATCATATCTTCCTGGAACCGCTGTGTCACTTACCTTTATTTACTCCCACCCTCACAATACCTACAGTTGGATCGTTGGACGTCTTGCTTTGGACGGGATACGTGCGGATGCCATGTATATTGGGTGGTGAGCTGGCTAACACGTTTATTTTTTCATACTTTAATCTACTCAATAATGAGAAATTTTAAACCCACAAAACTGCCTTTATGTTTTTTCCAAACATGTTGAGAAAGTTGAGTCTCTTTTCTGGTCCTACTGTCCCCCCCCCAAGGTGTTCTCCTATTCTCTTTCTCACCTGCTTTTTAGTTTTTCCCACATATTGGATTCCACAAGTACATGTACAAACCTATACCCTGCGCACCTATACAACCTATACAAACCTATAACCTATACCCTGCGCACCCCGGAGGATCTCCCTAGATTCCTGAAGGATTTACAGATTACTGATGTTTCCCTCCTGCCCTGGCCGTCTGGAACCCCATCTCTGGGGGAGCTAGTGCTGATGCCTCGAAGGGGGCCCATGTCCTGGATCCAGTTGCACTAGGTCTCCCACCCAGGAGGCTACGGGGGCCTAGGCCGCCCAGGCGCAAAATGTACCTGGTCTCAAGTGCCGATCCTTCTATTAGGGTTCCTCCTAGCTAATGTCAAGAGGGCCTATTGCTAACATAGTCCTTGGCCCCTGTGAGTAACCATATTTTCACCAGAGAAGGGCTCAGTTCATTTGTTAAGTCGGATGTTGATAGCGTTTTTACTGTATTCCTATATCTCTTAGGAGCTGTTTTTGTACCATGCCTATTTTCCACGCTACCCCAATAGGTTCGGGAGTCCCCCAGCGCCATCTGCTGGTTCGGTGTACTCCCTGGTTAGTAATAGGTTGTTTAGTGTGGCTGGCAGGGTTTCCCCTCCTGCCTCAGGTTCAGTTTATTTGTTTTCTGTGGTTTCTTTTGTGTATTGTCTCCCTTCCTCTTGTGCTTCCCGTCCCTCCCTTGTGGCTCGGTGGTCCCCGGGATTTGGTGGCCTCACTACTTCTCTTGCAGCGCCTTGAATGGGGGACCTTCAGATAGTGTCATTCAACGGCAAGGGCCTCAATAACCCGGTTAAACGTGCCCAGATACTTTATCAATTTCATCGTAAGAAAACACAGATCGTGTGCTTTCAAGAAACCCACCTTAAGTCGGACCTTGCCCCGACTATTAAAAACAGATACTACACTCATTGGCATTTTGCCAATTACCCTCACGCTAAAAGTAAGGAAGTTGCAATTGCTATTCACAAGTCACTACCGCATCAGGTCGTGAACTGCGTCATTGATGAGGAGGCGAGATACCTGATTCTGACTCTCTCCATTCAAGGGCAGCTGTTTACGATTGTAAATGTTTATGCTCCTAACCAGGGGCAGGTTTCCTTCTTATTAAAAGTCCTGGACATGTTGCATACCCACGCGCGGGGCACTCTACTATTTTGTGGAGATTTTAATCTCACTTTAGACCCCGTCCTGGATAACTCTTCAGGTTGTTCTTCCATAGCCTATTCGGCCATTAAGAAGGTCAAAAGGGCTCTTCTTCGGTTCCAGCTCTGCGATGGGTGGCGGATGCAACATCCCCAGGACAAGGATTATAGTTTTTTACTCCCACCCTCACAATTAGTGTTGAGCGATTGCGTTGGCTATCGAGATCGATCGATAGTCGGCCGCTATCGATAAGGTTTTTCGATAGTGAGCATCGATTATGCGCGATGACCATTAAAGCCCTAGGGGAGGCAACAACACCTTCATTATTACACCCAAAAAGGGCTGGAGAAGCTGAAATTAACATCACAACAGTAAAAATGGATACATGTTTACAACTTAGGCAACACACTTGGGTTATAAAAGCCACAGAAAAAAATTCACAGACCATTTACTATCCTGTCTTGTACCACAGCCTGCCCCTTAAACCTGCACCACCCACAAAATTAAAAAGTGCCAGAAGCCAGTATGTTTTACCCATCATGTTACTGGAACGGGACATTGAATATCCGTGTCCGGGAAAACGCAGCATGAGCCCCAAACCTGCATGACCCCCACATTTAATAAGTGCCGCAAAATGGAGTCTATAAACCACCATTTAGTTTCACGGGACATTGACTATACCTGTCCTGGGCCACAGCATGAGCCCCAAACCTGCATGACCCCACATTTAAAAAGTGCCGGAAAAAGGAGTCTTTAAACCCACCATTTTAGTTGAACTGGACATGGACTATACTTCCTTTGGCCACAGCATGAGCCCCAAACCTGCATGCCCCCACATTTAAAAAGTGCCGGAAAAGGAGTCTTTAAACCCCACCATTTTAGTTGAACTGGACATTGACATACCTGTCCTGGGCCACAGCATGAGCCCCAAACCTGCATGACCCCCACTTTTAAAAAAAGTGCCGGAAAAGGAGTCTTCAACCACCATTTTAGTTTCACTGGACATTAAACTATACCTTTGTCCGGGGCCACAGAAATGAGCCCCAAACCTGCATGACCCCCACATTTAAAAAGTGCCGGAAAAAGGATCTTTCAACCACCATTTTAGTTTTCACGGACATTGACTATACCTGTCCGGGGCCCAAACAGCATGACCAGGGCCGGAGTTACATTTGGGTTGCGGTGAAAGCCCAGGCTGGCGTCCGTCATCTATTAACACGCAGGTTTTAAAATGCCCTGATGACGCAGCAACAAAACTGTCGTGCTGAAGCAGAGTGCGGAAGCGGAAGTGTGAGAACTCCAGACTTCCTCAGTACACAGTCAATACCTGGGTAGCGCTTGCCCCTCCGTATGAGTGTGGACCAATTGAGTTTCACTTGGAAATACTGGTGGTTAACGCTCCTGTTACACCCAGGTGCCCTTTATCTTGGCATTCTTTTTCTCATTTTACTAAACATGCTGAAGGAAATGGTCTCTGTCCCTTTGTTCTCTTTTCCGTGCCCCAAATACCCATGTCCTCTGAAAAAACCTACATAATGGTCACGTTTTCCTGTACCTCCCTTGTACAATTCAGAGGAATTTTTTTAACAGCTATTTTGTACATGCAAGTTTTTTAGTATTTTAATTCTAGAAAACACATTTTTAAAATAGGATGGAATCCCCCATGTCTTTGTTTTCTTTTTTCATTGTATTAAATGGTTGTCTCAATACAGGGATTGATAGCTATGTTAAAGATCTTGCAAAAACAAGCATTTTGCAATATGTGTCCATTAACAGTGTCCTACCATTCCTTTTTTCTGACAGCACCATCACCCTTGACCCAAACTTTTGACAATTGTCAAGAACAAATGTCGGTTAGAAACAACATTTTTTAGAATAGGACCTGTAGTATAGCTGCATGTCACAGCAAAATGCCCCCAAAAATTCAAAGCATGACCCTTGAGCCACTTTGGTCAATTGTGAAGAACAAATGTATGTTAGAAACAACATTTTTTAGAATAGGACCTGTAGTATAGCTGCATGTCACAGCAAAATGCCCCCAAAAATTCAAAGCATGACCCTTGAGCCATTTTGGTCAATTGTGAAGAACAAATGTCTGTTAGAAACAACATTTTTTTATAATAGGACCTGTAGAAATTGCGCATTTCAAAGCAGCATGACCCAAAAAAATTATAAAAATGACTTCTCAGCCACTGTTAAAATTGTGAGGGAGAAATGCCACTTAGAAAGCCACATTTCTGTTGCAAAGGACCATGTTTAAATGCTGTATCTCACAGCAACATGACCCAAAAAAATTAAAAAATATGATTTCTCACCACTATTAAAAAATTGTGAGGGAGAAATGCCACTTAGAAGCCACATTCTGTTCCAAAGGACCATGATTATTGCTGTATCTCACAGCAACATGACCTCAAAACCATTGACAATGCGAAAACTTCTTAAGATAAAGTGAGAAAAATGGAATACGGTGTTGCCCATGAAACCTTGCTGTCTTTTACAGTCTCCCTCACAGCAAAACCAGCAAAATGAACTGTGGGGAAAAGAGAATAAACAGGGCAGTAAGAAATGATCCTTTTAAAAAAAAAGGTTTCATGAGGACCATTTCTGTTTGAAAAGGAATGTGAAGTAGACTGGCAACTAATCGGTGACCTCGGCAATTGGGGCCACAACATCATCAGAGATCCATGCCTGATTCACCCTTGATGAAAGTCAAACGATCCACATTATCTGTGGAAAGTCGGATGCGTTGTCTGTAATGACTCCTCCAGCTGTCCCTGAAGGTCCCCCTTCAGAATTGACGCTGGCTGCTGGGCAGGACAACACCCTATGGCGTGACGAGCCAGCTCGGCCATTCGTCCATTTTGGATACCCAAAGTCTATTGGGTCCGGAACACATGCAAAAAACATGGGTGTTGAGACGCAGATAGTCGTGCACCATGATCTTAAGTTTGATCTCTGTTGTGTTGGATGTTTTACCCTGCATTGCATGCGTTTGGTGAGGTGGTAAACAAAGGTTGCCAGAGGTCACCCATTGGGCTTCTGCCACCTTGCCTGCTGCTGCCCGCTACGCCTACTGGCACTCTACTGTTTGTCACTCGCTGATTTTGTTCCACCGTGACATGGGAACGGAAGAAAGACGCAACAGATGTCTCCCATTTGATCAATCAGCAAGTCTCCATTTCCTGCATTTTACTCTCTATTTGGGTGGGGGGAAGGGAAAGTGCTGATTTTTGTTTTGAAACCGGGGATCCAGGAGGGTGGCCACCCAGTAACTGTTGTTCATTTTGTTTGCCTTAATGCGGGGATCATGTTGGAGGAAATGGAGCATCCAAGCACTCATGTGAGAGATGGAGCCTTGATTTCCCAAGCCTCTGGGTCGAGGGGCACTAGCAAACTGATCTTCCTCATCTTCCTCCTCCGCCTCAAATTCGCGCCAACCTCTTTCCAAGGCAGGGACGTCAGTAACATCGGTGTCTAGGAATACCTCCTCCTCCTCCTCCGCTGCCTCCGGCACAGCTTCAACACAGCCCTGACTTGCCTGAGATGATGCACCCTGAGAGCTGATGCCCACCTTGCACTAGCTCTGGACCCCGAACCACTGCCTAATGAAGACCGATGAAATTTTTGAAACTGTCGGGCCTTGTGGATTTGAGGGAGAGAAAGGCTCCGTGTCCGCATCTGTTCCCTCTCCTCCCCGTCGCTGGGGGGACCTGTTGTTTTCAGATTTGTCCAACGATCGTTCCAAAACTAAGATCACCACAATGCTCTTTGCTGACAAGGGCATTGTCCGCACGACCATTTTGGTGGCTTCTTCAAAACTGGCAAGGAGGGTGCAGAGCTCTTTCACCTGCCTCCACTCTGGGTGGTTCAACACCCCGAGGTCCCGTACCGCTGCTTGTCAGGCCATGTGCCCACTTCGTACTGCGTAATGGCATTGCGCTGCTCCCAAAAATCGCTGGAGCATGTGGAGGGTGGAATCCAGCGTGTTTGCCACGTCAACAATGAGACGGTTGACGGGGAGGCCGAGCTGACGCTGCAACGCACCCAAGGCGGGACGAAGCGGGGTTTGGAACGGCGGAGGTGCGAACTCAGACCTCGAGCCTTCTTCAGCAGGCAGTCCAGACCCGGGTAGCTCTTTAGAAATTTCTGGATGACAAGGCTCATGACATTTGCCAGGCAAGGGATGTGCTCCAGCCTACCGATCTTAAAAGGGCGGCCAGCGGATTGCGCCCGGTATCGCTCACCACCTTGCCGGGCACCGGGTTTCTTGTCACCCAGCCAGCGCTCGGTCTCGTTCTTAGAGCCGTCCACAGCTCCTGACCTGTGTGTGGACGGTCTCCAAGGCAGATTAATTTCAACACGGCCTGGTGTCTCTGGGGGACGTGATGCCCCAAGGACCTTGGGGAAAGAGCCCGCACCACCCTGCGGTTTTGAAGAGCGTGCGCCGAGCCTGAGAGCCACCGTCACCCCCAGAGACATCCACCCAGCTCACCCAGTGAGCTGTCACAGAGATTAGCGGCCTTGGCCGTGCTTACTATCCATGTGTCGGTGGGGAGATGGACTTTTCCGGACACAGATGCAGACAACCGCTTGAAATTTTAGATGACAATGGCTGGCCAGGGCAGGGATGGCTTTTCTGGCAAAGAAATGCCTGCTCGGCATCTGGTATTTGGGGGCAAGCGAGGGCCATGACGTGGCGGAACCCATCTGTGTCCACCAGACGGAAAGGGAACATTTCCCAAGCCAAAAGCCTGGCAATGCCGACATTCAGGCTTTTGGCTTTGGGATGGTTTGGGTTAAAGTGTTTCTTTTCTGCTCCCAAACCTGGAGGGCAGAAGCTGGCTGCTAGACTGGCCGCTGTACGGCGTGCAGGGTCTCAAACTGGGGGAAGGAGAAGGGGTAGGATGGTCTCTGGTGGTGCTGGTGGTACTCGGGCGACAGTGGAGCTGAAGCGGAGGCTGATCCCTGATCATGACTCTGAGAGACATGGGCAGCTGAGGAAACGCTTGGGTGGTGGGGGAGGAGGAAGCGGAGACAGAGGGGGTGACAGTTGTTGGGGGCGCGGGGTCGGTCTGGGCCTTTTTTGGCCAAGTGTTCCCTCCAATTTCAACTCATGCATTCGCTGCAAAGTGACAACATGTTGGTGGTGGTTAATCACTTAAGGTTCTTGCCTCTACTTATGCGCTTACGGCAAAGGGCATATGACATCGCTGGGTGAATCAGAGGCTTGCTCAAAAGAAGGCCCAGGCTTGAGAGGTCCTGGACCTTTTTGACGGCGAAAAGCGAGGAGCGGGGTTAGCGCTGACCGAGGCTGGCGGAATCATATAAGCGGACTTCTGCGACCGCCCTCACCCTTTTTGTGGCGGGACCCGTATTGACACTACCCCATCGTCTTTCTCCTCGTCCACTGATGAAGCGCTCGCAAGCAAATTCTGCGGAAAAAACCAGGATGGATCCGCAATGTCGTCATCATCATCATCATCATCAACACAGGTGACTTGGTCGTCCTGACTTTCTGCATCCGGAAGCTGCAGGCTACAAGCAAGGGGCACTGCAAGGCGTTGCCGACCCCCCGGGATTTTTGCCGATTGACCGGCTTCCTTCACCTCCTCTGATGGCAAACAGTAACTGGGCGTCAGAGCAGAAAAAATCATCCTTTTTGGCCTCTTTATCTTTAACATGGGCCCTTTTGACCCCAACCGCATTTGTCATCAAAGAGGTCTTCAGAAACTGGACTTTCCACAGTGGTGGGTACCCGCGTTGACATTTGGGCTGCTTCATGTTGGACAGATGCTGATGATGCTGATGACGACATTTGTGGCCGGGACTGCGAGGACGAGGAGGTAAGACTTCTAGATGCAGGTAGCATTAACCACAGAAGGACAGATTGGCGGGCGAATGTTCGTTACTTAGATTCACAGGGCCCTGACCCAGCGATGACAGGGCCTGACGGTCCTGCAACTGACGATCCGCTGGCATGCGTTTTGTCACCAGCACTGGAAGAGCACCTTCTCTCGTACCTCTACCTCCATGTGCTACCCCCCTTTTTCTCGCTTACCACCTGCATTTCGCTTCATGTTCAGAAATAAAAAAATTTGAGAAGGTATGGAATAGTTTTTTGGAAAATCTCTTATTAAAAGACGGCAATCACAGCTATTGTCAAATCCCTCTTATCAAAACAAAATTGGGTGGATTCAAAATTTTAAATGGGAAGTGTCTATCAACAAATCTGGACTGGGCAAAAGTCCAAAAAAACGAATCCGTTATGTTTTTTGTATAATAAACGGTATTTTTTGCACCTTTCAATTCACCTGTGGGGAATATAGAATTGCTGTTTTAAGATTTACGTAGATGCTGCGTCAATGAACGGTGCTGGGGGCGCAAAAGTCAAAAACACTAACTTATGTTTTGATATAATAAACGGTATTTTTTGCCCTTTCAATTCACCTGTGGTGAATATAGAATTGCTGTTTTAAGATTTACGTAGAAGCTGCGACAATGAACGGGCTTGGGTGCGCAAAAGTCAAAAACACGTAACTTAGTTTTTGATATAATAAACGGTATTTTTTGCACCTTTCAATTCACCTGTGGTGAATATTGAATTGATGTTTTAATATTTACGTAGATGCTGCGTCAATGAACAGTGCTGTGTGCGCAAAAGTCAAAAAAAAACGTAACTGTTAAGTTTTTATATAATAAACGGTATTTATTGCACCTTCCCCAAATTTACCTGTGGTGAATATAGAATTGCTGTTTTAAGATTTACGTAGAGCTGCGTCAATGAACAGTGCTGGGTGCGCAAAAGTCAAAAAACACTAAACTTTTATGTTTTGAAATAATAAAAGGTATTTTTTGCACCTTTCAATTCACCGTGGTGAATATAAAATTGCTGTTTTAAGATTTTACGTAGATGCTGCGCAATGAACAGTGCTGGGTGCGCAAAAGTCAAAAAAAAAACGTAACTGGTTATGTTTTGATATAATAAACTGTATTTTTTGCACCTTTCAATTCACCTGTGGTGAATATTGAATTGCTGTTTTAAAATTTACGTAGATGCTGCGTCAATGAACAGTGCTGGGGGCGCAAAAGTCAAAAAAACACGAAAGTGTTATGTTTTGATATAATAAACGGTATTTTTTTGCACCCTTTTAATTCACCTGTGGTGAATATAGAAATTGCTGTTTTAAGATTTACGTAATGCTGCGTCAATGAACAGTGCTGGGGCGCAAATGTCAATAACTCGTAACTGTTATGTTTTGATATAATGAACTGTTTTTTTTGCACCTTTCAATTCACCTGTGGTGAATATTGAATTGCTGTTTTTTAAAATTTACGTAGATGCTGCGTCAATGAACAGTGCTGGGTGCGCAAAAGTCAAAAAACACGTAACTGTTTATGTTTTGATATAATAAACGGTATTTTTTGCACCTTTCAATTCACCTGTGGTGAATAAGATTGCTGTTTTAAGATTTACGTAGATGCTGCGTCAATGAACAGTGCTGGGTGCGCAAAAGTCAAAAAAACGTAACTGTTATGTTTTGATATAATAAACGGTATTTTTTGCACCTTTCAATTCACCTGTTTGTGAAAAATAGAATTGCTGTTTAAGATTTACGTAGATGCGCGTCAATAAACAGTGGGTGGGTGCCAAAAGTCAAAAAAAAACGTAACTGTTAGTTTTGATATAATAAAAATGTATTTTTTGCACCTTTCAATTCACCTGTGGTGAATATAGAATTGCGTTTTAAGATTTAGTAGATGCTGGCGTCAATGAACAGTGCTGGGTGCGCAAAAGTCAAAAAACACGTAACTGTGATGTTTTCGTACGATACACGGTATTTTTGGCAACAAACAACCTGTGCTGACTACAAGATTGCTGGTTTGTAATTTAAGTGCAAGGTGGATATATCAACAGTCACAGGTGTAATGGGTAAAATTGAACACCTATCTGAAATGTATACTGATAATAAAAGTGGAGTTTTGCAGCTAAACAAAGAGACCTGCAGTTACTAGAAATGATTTTTTATCCCAATATAATTTCCAGGCTGCCCAATATCCAGGAAATATTTCAATAACAAACGTTAATAATAAAGATATTCCACTACAATGTCTACATTAAGTCTTGGTGAACTTTATCCAGTGTTCTTTATAGATAGAGCTTGTCTGTGTTCGCCCGCGGGGGCTCCCCCCCGCTCCCACCGCCGTGAATTTACAGTGGTAGATTCTGCTTTAAAATTCTCTAGCTAACTACATAAAATGTTCAAATCCCTAATCTAACTAAATTGGAAGGATCACAACTAATAGTAGAGGTTTCTCTGTGCAGAAATAGACTAATTTCGCTGAGCTGTTTGGCCACAGGCAGAACGCAGGTCCTATCCCTATGAGACGCTGAGAGACACTGAGGCTGAAACAGGAAACGCTGTTCTATGTAAAACGAGGTCATGTGATTTTTCCAGCCAATCGCAACCATACACATCCCAGTCATGATGTCGCACACACATCTCACCCTGCTCTATTCTGTAATCTCATTTGCTGGCCGCCAAAATTACAGGAAGCGCCGAAAAAGGCACGATCTTAATAGATGATGCACAGATTTTAACCTTAATTATCGCATGATCTGGAAATTTCGATCACCATAAAAACCTTGCCGATTTCAACTTTGTCGATAAAAATCGCTCAACACTACTCACAATACCTACAGTCGGATTGACTTGACGTCTTGCTTTGGACGGGATACATGCGGATGCCATGTACATTGGGTGGTGAGCTGGCTAACACGCTTGTTTTTTCATACTTTAATCTACTCAATAATGAGAAATTTTAAACCCACAAAACTGCCTTTATGTTTTTTCCAAACATGTTGAGAAAGTGGAGTCTCTTTTCTGTTCCTAATGTCCCCTAGGTGTCTCCTATTCTCTTTCTCACCTGCCTTTTAGTTTTTCCCACATATTGGATTCCACAAGTACATGTACATACATATACAACCCCTTCTGATTTGCAGTTGTAGAAATCGCGGATCTCAAAACATTTCCCTGTTGTATTAATAAGATGTTTTGTAGGAATTCCAAAGAGGAAACATGGGTATTCAAAAAAGTGATCTAATGGGTATTGTAGCGGGTGATCCCGCTCCTCGGCCCGCGGGCGCACCCGTGGCCGCTCCCCCGGGCGCCTGCCGGGGTCGGGTGGCGCCGCTGGCCGCGTGACGGGCTCTGGGACCTCTCGCCCTGGAGACTTAACTGACCGCGTTCCTGGCATGTCCGCGCCCTCTGCCAGCCGAGGCGCACGTGCCCGCTCCCTAGGGCCCGCGCGCGCTCGTTCTTGTAAATTTAAAGGGCCAGTGCACCGGTAATTGGCTAATTGCCGGGCGCGGCTCCTATTTATGGTTTCGCTCCACGACTCTTCCTTGCTGGATCTATGTTGCCTCGAGCCCTAGAGAAAGCGTTCTTCAAGTATCTTCTTGCCTTGCCGTGTACCCGACCTGTTGCTACGTTTCTTGACTCCGAACCTCTGCCGCCTGCCCTGACCTTCCTGCCTGCCCACGACTACGGTTATCGTCTAGCGATTCTGTACCACGCTGCACCTCGGCCACCACCGCAAGCCCGCCGTGTCAGGGGTAGCGACCTTGTAGACTCCCGCCGCAGCAAGTCCATCCCGCTTTATGGCGGGCTCTGGTGGAAACCGGGACCTACTTAGACTCTGCTCCCTGGCGCGGTTGTTGCCACCGCTTGCGGTGGTCCAGAGGGTCCAATAACCCGGCCTTTACAGTTAGATCCAGCCATGGATCCCGCCAAGGTGCCCCTGCCAAGTCTTGTGGACGTTACGACCATTGTTGCCCAACAGTCGCAGCAGATCGCGCAACAAGCACAGCAATTGGGTCAGCTGTCCGCCATGATGCGTCAACTCCTGGCGTCCCCACAGCAGCAACCTGCCTCCTTTTGCCGGTGATTCCAACACCCCCGGCCGTCCCGCTGGCAACCGTGGGCCCGAAGCTTCGCCTTCCTTTACCTTCCAAGTTTGACGGGGACTCGAAGCTTTGCAGAGGATTTATCACGCAGTGCTCCATGCACGTGTAGCTGATGGCCGACCAGGTCCCCACAAAAAGGTCAAAAGTAGCGTTCGTGGTGAGCCTGCTATCTGGAAAAGCCCTGGCCTGGGCAACACCCCTTTGGGACCGGAATGACCCTGTGACTGCAGACCTACACGTTTTCCTCACTGAATTCCGCAGCGTTTTCGAGGAGCCTGCGCGAGCGTCTTCTGCGGAAACGGCATTACTGAACCTATGTCAGGGGGACTCCTCCGTAGGAGACTATGCGGTCCAATTCCGCACCCTAGCCTCTGAGCTGTCGTGGAATGACGCCGCTCTCTGCGCCAAATTCAAGAAGGGCCTATCGAGCAGAGTAAATGACGCACTAGCAGCTAGAGATCTTCCATCTGCACTGAGCGAACTTATCCATCTGGCCACTCGCATTAACGTGTGTTTCACTGAGAGACAGGAGGAGCTCCACCAGGAGCGTGGCTCGGAACAACCTCGCCGTCTACCTCGTCTGGCTCCTGTGTTCCAGAGATTTCCACCGAAGAACCCATGCAGGTGGACCGGACTCACTTGTCGGAGTTAGAGCTGTCCCGCCGCCGGATGGAGAATCTTTGCCTCTACTGCGCCAGTCCGTAGGAGCTGTCTGCAGCATCCTCAGCATTCGGGAAACGTTCACACCTAGGTGCCGTAGGAGAGGCGTCCCTAGGTGCTCAGTCTCCCTCTCCACGACTGATGTTGCCAGTGGAGGTAACGACGGATGCTGGTCTTCTCTTCGGGCTCCCGCCTTCCTGGACTCCGGCATAGCAGGGGAACTTCATTCATGCCTCCTTGGCGTGTCGTTATCACTTGCCAGTGATCCGCCTGGAGAAGCCCTTGCTTATCACTTCCATCAGTGGGGAGCTTCTTAGCGACTCCATTCAGTTCATAACCCGGCCAGTGACCCTCCGTGTGGGGGTCTTACACAAGGAGAAGATTTCTTTTCACATCCTGCCTCGCGATTCTTCGGCGATCCTGTTGGGGCTACCCTGGCTGCAAAGTCATGCCCCTATGCTTGATTGGAAGACAGGCGAAGTCCTGCGTTGGGGATCGGAGTGCCAGGACCTCTGTTTGGTGGCACCGTCAAGCCTCTGCCAGGTCTGCCAGCGGAGTACCAGGATTTTGGGGATGTATTCTCGGAGAAACAGGCTGAGAAGCTGCCGCCCCATCGGCCGTATGACTGTCCCATAGACCTCCTCCCCGGAACCAGTCCCCCACGGGGTAGGGTCTACCCGCTGTCTGTGCCCGAGACTCGGCCTACATTCAGGAGAATTTACTGAAAGGCTTCATACGCAAATCCTCCTCTCCAGCCGCTGCTGGTTTCTTCTTCGTCAGAAAAAAGACGGCTCTCTTCGCCCGTGTATTGATTACAGAGGGCTAAAAAAAGATCACGGGTGAAGAATCGCTACCTCTACCCCCTGATCTTGAGCTCTTTGATCGTCTCCGAGGAGCCAAGGTGTTTACCAAACTGGACCTACGTGGGGCCTATAACCTCATCAGAATCCGAGAGGGGGGAAGAGTGGAAAACGGCCTTCAATACGCGTGACGGGCATTTCGAGTATCTCGTGATGCCCTTTGGGCTATGCAACGCCCCAGGCATATTTCAGGAGTTCGTCAATGACGTCGTCAGGGACTTGCTGTATACCTGTGTCATAGTATATCTGGACGATATCCTGTTTTTTTCCCCTGACATACAGACTCATCGGGTACAAGTACGCCAGGTTCTGCGACGTTTGAGGAACAATCGACTGTATGCCAAGGTGGAGAAGTGTCGGTTCCACCAGGCCAGCCTCCCTTTCCTTGGGTACATAGTCTCCGAGGTCTGCAGATGGACCCAGCTAAACTCTCTGCGATCCAGCAGTGGCCACGACCTGTCGGTCTTCGGGCGATACAACGCTTCCTGGGGTTCGCCAATTACTATCGGCAATTCATTCCCCATTTCTCTACGCTGGTGGCTCCTATAGTGGCTCTCACCCGAAAAAAACGCTAATCCGAAATGTTGACCTCCGGCTGCCGAGGAAGCATTCTCCCAACTGAAGACAGATTTTTCCTCAGCCCCTATCTTGGTCCGTCCGGATCCGGAGAGACCCTTCAGCCTAGAGGTGGATGCCTCTTCCGTGGGAGCAGGGGCGGTCCTGAACCAGAAGGGCCCTAAAGTCAAAACTGTCACATGCGGGTTTTTTTCTAAAACTTTCTCACCGGCAGAACGAAATTATGCCATTGGAGATCGGGAGCTGTTGGCCATAAATTGGGCCCTGGAGGAATGGCGACATCTGTTGGAGGGAGCTCGACACCCATTTCACGTCTACACAGACCATAAGAACCTCCAGTACCTCCAGACGGCCCAGCGTTTAAATCCTCACCAGGCCAGGTGGTCTCTCTTTTTCTCACGTTTTGATTTCAAGATTCACTTCCGACTGGCCAAGAAAAATGTCAAGGCGGACGCCCTCTCCCGTGCTTCTGAATTACCGGAGAAGAACAGTGTCTCAGCACATCATTGGCCCTGAAAGGCTGGTTCATGTGGTCCCGTGGATCTCCATAGCGTTCCGACGGGCAAAACCTACGTATGTCCCGCACTCAGGAGGAAGATTCTGGGTTGGGGGCATAGTTCTCTTCTGGCCGGCCATGCCCTTATCTCGCGACACTACTGGTGGCCAACTCTGCTCCAGGATGTCAAGGACTTTGTTTTGTTTTTTTATCAAGAAAATTTTTATTTTTCAAAAAGCATTAACAAATAACACATAAAGGCATCTCCAGAGTGTGACAAAGCTTTCCATCATAATTCACATGTTCAAATAACACTCCATAGTAGATATGTGACCAGTCACATAAAGAGTCAGTTGGCATTCTAGTAACACAATCCATTAATACATAAAATTGTAACTCAACTAGTGGAGCAAATGACAGGTCTAGTTACGTAGCTGCACTTTCCCCTTCCCCTTCCAATCTTAGGTACCTTTTGAGAAACACCGAATCCCTAGTTCCCCCTCCCCAAAAACCCCTATGTTATTGTTGCCCCCCCCTTAAGGCCCCTCCCATTTGGTGTTAAGATCCCCAGGTCGTGTTTTAAAAATGTCTGCAAAAAATCAATAAATTTCCTCCGATTTGGAAAAATTTGTCTGTCTGTTTTTCCCTTATACCAAGCATTGCCATCTTACCCATTTGCAGATGATGTTTGGCCTGCAAATGCCCATGGATATTGAGGGTACCAATTGATAGAAGGCCCCTTTTAGCAGCCATCAGTATAATGGTATTATTTATTGTCTTTTCCCTTTTTTCAGTGTCGGAATGTTTGTATTAGTTGGTAGTTATGGAATAAAAGCTGTAAAGGATTCCCCTAAGGGGGGATTTGTTTACTCTTATCTGTTGAATCCCTGTTCAAAAAATTGGGGGACTGCCGGGAAAAGACCATATACCTGATATAGGTTCGTAAGTGGTGTAGAGCACTTAGGAAACCAAAATGCGGTTGGGCACAGGGGGGTGGGGTGGTATTTTAAAACCATAGATAGCTTACAGCCCCCGAAGAAAAGTGTCCCCCCATTTTTTCTTTCCCCTTTATGATTTTCCCTAACTTGGTTCCCCCCCTAAGGAGCTTTCTGCTATGTTCCTTCAGGGAAGCCTTATTCCAACCCCCAAATTTTCCCCCGCCAAAAATATTCTTTTCCCTGTGGAAAATGCCGGGACGCCCCGCATAGAAAGGGGACAGTTTTTGGGGTGGTATGGGTCCTCCCAAATAGATTAAAAAATTTGGTATTGTTCCCAAATCTCGAAAGGTCCCCAATCCTTTTCCTCAGAAAACAACTTTTGATTTTATGAACAGTTGAGACAAAAAAATTTCCCCGGGCACCCCTTCCGCATGAAGGCCCCTTATGACTAAGTTTTGGCGAGCGACCCCCGGTAGGTTTTGTAGGCGTATGGAAGAGTGCCCCAGATTCCAAGGGCAAAAAAGTTAGCCCCCAATTTAAATGTTAGAAAAGAATGAAACCCCTTGCCCCCAATCAGAACTATGGCGAATAAACTGAAAGTTTTAAACCCTTTAAATATTTGGTAGATCAACCCCCCGTTCTCTTGGAAAATTTAGTTTTTTTAAGGGAAATTTCTAGGGGTTTTCCCCCTTCCCATTGAACCTCGAAAAGGCCGACTGCTTTTTATTTTTGGGGGTTTTTCAGAAGGAGGGGACTTTTCTGAAAAAGATATAGAAGCTTCGGGAAGCTTTATTTTATCAAATGACGCTGCAGTAGGGGTTTGGGAGGTGGTCCCATTTTTTAGGTTCATCCTTATTTTCCTTATTATGGGGGGAAAATTTAGCCTTTAAGTTCTGGGTCTTTCCAATATTAAACCCAAGTTTTTATGGATTTTTTTGCCACCTTTACCGGAAAAATTTATCAAAGGGGTTTTCTCTACACCTTTTCTGGGCGTCAGACTAACCCGTTGACTTTGTGGTTTTAAGCTGTACAAGTGCCCAAAATTTTTTTTGGTGTCAAAAATTTATTTACCCCTTTGGGAGGTTGGAGCAGAAAAATATCACATATTGCAAAAATGCCATTTTTAAAATGGAATTTCCTATTTTTTTTTTCCTTTCAACCCCCCCCATCGCCGCTGTATCTGACCCGTGGTTTGATGGGGGTTGAAGAAAGGGCGACAGCAGGCATCCCTGTTGGTCCCCCGCCTAGAGGGAAAGGCTTGTAGAAAACTGCAATAGCAAGCCCCCGGGTGAAAGGGTTGGTATAAAGCCCCCTTATGTTTTGAGAAACTAACCCCGACCCCCCCCGCTCATAACTTTTTTCCACCTCCCCCCCTTCCCTTTTTCAAAAGCTTTCCAAACGTCGATCGAAACAGACGGGGATTTTGTTTAGAAGGGTGGATTTGACCATTGCACCTTAACACTTTACGGATGTTGGTCACTGCGAACTTTTCTTTAATAAAGCGTACCTGGTGGTCGGAAATTTAGTTCGGTGCACCGTGTAGGCCCCATTTGCCATGCTTTTGAATAAGTTTTACGTCAACATTTTTTAGCGGATGTGGCGGTACGAGGGAGGGTCGTTGGATCTCTTCCTGATTTGGAAAGAACGTGTAGTACCTCTTCATATATTTGGGGGTGCCCACACCCTTAGGAATGAATTATTAACTTTGTTAGAACGGGCAATTTCGGGACCGAGGATTTTAAAAAATTCAGCCGTTATACCCACTGGGCCGGTGCTTTTTGTCCCTTTGTTGCCTAATTGTGAGACAATTTTTTCTGTTTAAAGGATTCCAAAAAAGTTCTGTCTTCCCGAGAGGAGTGGGAGATCTACCGTGACAGCCCCTGTCTGCTGCCGCGGGTCAGTTGCCAGGGTCCATAAAAGATGCGTTAAAAAACTTTTAAATATGTCCCCCAATCTGGGTTGCGTGTTCTTTCCCTGACTCGTCTTTGAGTGAAAAAGTTTGTGGTGTCTCGGGCCTTTCGCTAAGTTGTAGTAGTCTACCCCGCTTTTTTTCCCAAATGGGAACAAGCGGATCCTGGAATGATTTTTTTCACCCTCTCTCGCTTTTCAATTAGTCATTTTTTTTAAGTTTCCCCAAGTTCTTTATTCTTTGGCGGGGGGGTTGGCTTTAAATTTTTTAAGGCGGCCCTCATTGTTTGCAGCTCCTGAACCTTACATTGAGTTTTCTTTTTATGCAGTGATTGCAAAATTCCCCCTCCCCGTAACACCACTTTAGTGTTTCCCGAATAAGTTGGGCTCCCCCGTGAATTGGTTCGTACTTTTGTAGTCCACCCACCAATTTGTACACAGTTTTCAAAAATCCTCACCCGAGTGGTGGGAGCGCCAAATGTGTTCCCCCCCCCGCGGGTAAAAATATTTATTGAATGGATCTGGGGCAGGTGGATATGACCAGTCCCCGATAGTGCATCCCAAAACCCTCTGGGGGGGGGGGTTAAAAATAGTCGATGCGTGACCCGAGTGTGGGCAGAAGAGAAAAAGTTATTTCTCTGCCTTCCGGATGGAAATTCCCCCCAGATGTCAGCGAGGCCCGCATCGCCAGGAAATGCGCCAAACCCCTCCCTATTGCCTCCTGCGTGTTCTATTTTGAAATGATGGACCTACCTGTCCCCCCCATACCCTTCAGAGGATGTCTGCCATGACATTTTCTGTTAGTTTTTGAAGAAAATGTTTGTTTTCCATTTGGGCCTAGTATTAAAAACTGCTTTCCTCTTGTTAGCTATTTTAATTTATTTTTTAAAAATCTGCCCCCTTTAGAGTGTCGATTTTCATGTACATGCTAGATTTTTATTTATTAGCAAGAGAACCCCCCCTTTCCTTTCCCTAGCCGGCGATCCATATACCTGGCCTACCCACATCTTCTTTAGCCTAAAGAAATCTGACGCCTCTAGATGCGTTTCTTGTTAAAGCGCAACTTTTTTTCAAACCCCTCGGTGTTAAGGACCATCATTCTCTTTTGGGGGTCGGAGCCCCTTAAGTTCATGAGATAAAAAATAATCTTTTTAAGCCGTAGCGGTTCTTCTGAGTAGGGAGAAGTACAACTTCCTTCTTTTTACTAACCTTAAAACTAATCTAGCCTTACATTTTCCCAAACTTTAGAAAAAAAAAAATAAACCCCTCCCCACTTAACCCCAAACCCCCCCAACCCTCTTTGTTTGGGTGCCCCATTGGCCATCATTCCCGGGGTTCCCTCTCCGGGAATACAGCCTCAGAGGGAGAGGCGGATGGAGGAAAAAACTCCTCTTTTTTTGGGTTTTTGGACTTTTCCCTCTTCCCCCCGCAAAAAAAAAATTTTTTTTTACCCCTCCCTCCTGTTGAGAAATGGACATCAAAGACCTAAGAGAAAATAGAACCTGTGGTTGAACATATATTTTTTTTTAGGGTTCTATCTTCCACCCCAACATTTTCATCGTGGGGTCATTCTAAGAACCTTTTTCCATTGAGACTCATGGTCTCCCTAGAAATCTCAGTGATCCCTTCCCTAAAACAAGAGACCTTTCAAGATCATTCAAGATCACCCCCTCAAGTTGTTAGATAACGTAAGAGAGTTAGTTCATGAGCCCAGGGCCGATGCTGATCTCTTCCTTTGCTCCTTTGGGCTGAGAGGTGGCCTCTGAGGGGGTGTGCTCTCTCTATCCCTACGTCCTTCTGGGAGCATTGGGTCCGATCGTTTCTGGGGGGAAAGTCCAGGTGGTGAGTCTCGACGTGATTGATTGTCCCTGTTCAAATAGGCCTGCGCCTCCTCTGGGGTGTAGTATGTCGAGGAATTCCCATTTTTGTGGAATATGAGAAGGACTGCAGGGTACAGTAGTGCAAATTTTTCTTGCCTTTGATATAGAGCAGTACATGCTGCCGAGAATGCCCTACGGCACTTCACAACGTCAGCTGAATAATCCTCAAAGATTAAGATCCGGTGACCCTGATAGACTAGATCAGTCCGCAACCTCTTAAATGCCCTCAGAATTCCATTTTTCTCGGTAAAATTCAGGTACTTGACAATTACTTGTCTTTCTCTAGCAGATGGGTTAGATCCCTCACCCCTTAGATTGGGTTCTATGCGGTGGGCCCTCTCGACCGTACATTTATCAGCAAACCCTAGTAGAGCAGGAATTTCACATTCGCAGATAGAGTGCAAGTTAGCCGGCAATATAGATTCTGGGAGTCCCAAGATTCTTAAATTGTTACGTCTGGAGCGGTTCTCCAGATCCTGCCAAACATTTATTTTCTGATAGAACGTCTTTCATTTGGGCCCTTAGCGCATCTGCATCCATTTCTAATGACTGCACCCTAAACTCCAGTTCCTCCAAGAGGTTGCTATGTTCAGAGATGTCACCTTTGAGCTGTTCAAACACTTTGGCCACAGTATTTGTTAAGGTCTCTTGGAGGTCCGGCGCTATCAGGCGTGCTACCTCCGTAGCTATTTGTTTATAGTTATCTTCTGGGAGATTAAAGGCTTCCATGGATATAAACCTTGGAGTAGGTGGAGGTGCCCCTTTGTGGAGGGGTCACTTCCCCATTTGTGGAGTTCAAGGTGTTCTCCAAGTTTAGTTCAGGCATCTTGCCCCCTTTCCCTTGTTTCGACCCCTTTCATTTCCCCATTTCCTGGAGATAGCGGTCCATGCACACCGGACCGTATAGAGGAAGGGCTGCCAAATAGGGGTGTGACAACCACAGAGTAGCAAGATGGTGGAACCAGGCTCGCTGTATCTGTTTCCGTATCTGGTATGCGTGGGCATCTGCTAGTGGCTCAGTTCTCTGGGATAAGTTCTCAAAATCCCCCTAGCCCCGTAACAACGTAGGCCCTGGTCTGTGGCCTCACTGCTCTGTTTGCTATGCAGAGCCCGTATCTCAGGTCTCAGCTTCTCCCCTCTCAGCCCTGACACACGGCCATCTGGGATATTTACTGCAGTGTGAGGGGATAGGATAACCCCTGAGTCCTTCTCCCGTGTTTCAGTAAAGGTGTTTTATTTGTATAGAACAGAGTCCGTCAAGTACGGATCCCCTCTGGGGAGTCCTGAGGTCCCGTGTAATCGGGCTTTTGCGCTCGGTGGTCAGCGGTATGTGAGGCCGCGGCGGGGACCAATTTAAAGATGGCGCCCGGCGCCTGCTTCTTGATCTGATCTTTGTCTTGCGGGGGACTTATGTATTAGGGTCTGCCAGGTTAGTATGTCCAGGGGCCCTGGGCGTTATCACGCTGGATGTTATGCCCCCCTGTACCTGCACGGCCGGATCTCTTCCTTTCTGGGAGTGTTCGCTTCAGCTGTTCGCGCCCTGTGCCTCTGCTCCTGGTCCCGCCTCCGCCCTCCGCAATGTGCTGTAGCCGGATACGGGGTTTTTGCCGAAGTTTGTGTGGGTCACAGGATCCTCTCGGCAGGTTCACGGGTCGGGCTTTGATGCCGTTTCTCCGGAGCTCTTCTCCTTGCTTCAGTTCATGGCGGCGTCGGAACCGGAAGTCCGTCAAGGACTTTGTTCTCTCCAGCGCCAAATGTGCCCGGAACAAGGTCCCACGCCATAGGCCCGCGGGTCTTCTAGTCCCTCTGCCTGTTCCGGAGTCTCCATGGACACACATAGGCATGGACTTCATCACGGACCTTCCTTCTTCTGGAAACTCGGTGATCTGGTTGGTCACTGACCGATTCTCAAAGATGTCCCACTTTGTGCCGCTTCCTGGTCTCCCTTCTGCTCCCCTATTGGCTGGTCACTTCTTCCATCACATTTGTTGCCTGTCATTTGGCGGGAGACCCGACATGCCTTAATCCAGGCTTCAGCCCGCATGAAGACCCAAGCTGACAAGAGGAGGAGATCTTTCCCAATGTTCCTCCCAGGGGATAAAGTGTGGCTGTCTTCCAAATATATACGCCTCAAGATCCACAGCTATAAGTTGGTTCCGCAGTTTCTGGGACCTTTCAGAGTACTTCAGCAACTGAACCCGGTGTCCTACAAGCTCTGCTTACCTCCATCTTTCCGGATTCCTAACGCCTTTCATGTCTCCCTCCTAAAGCCCCTGGTCTTGAACCGGTTCTCTCAGAGGAGCGCTGCTCCGTCTCTGGTAGTAGAGTCCCCTGATATTTTTGAGCTGAAGGACATCTTGGCCATGAAGACCATCAGGGGTAAGCGGTTCTTTCTTGGAAGGGGTAAGTGGTAGATTGGAAGGGCTTTGGCCCTGAGGAGCGTTCCTGGAAACCGGAGTCCAATATCCTGAACCACGCTCTGATTCGTACGTTCCTTCAGCCGAAGAAGCGGGGGAGACCTAAGGGGGGGTACTGTAGCGGGTGGTCCCGCTCCTCGGCCCGCAGGCCGCAGACGCACCCGTGTCCGCTCTCCCGGGTGCCTGCTGGGGTCGGGTGGCGCTGCTGGCCGCGTGACGGGCTCTGGGTCCACTCGCCCTGGAGACTCACCTGACCGCGTTCCTGACGCGCGCGCGCGTTCGTTCTTGTAAATTTAAAGGGCCAGTGCACCGGTTATTGGCTAATTGCCGAGCGCTGCCCCTATTTATGGTTTCGCTCCACGACTCTTCCTTGCTGGATCTATGTTGCTTCGAGCCCTAGAGAAAGCGTTCTTCAAGTGTCTTCTTGCCTTGCTGTGTACCCGACCTCTTGCTACGTTTCTTGACTCCAAAGCTCTGCCGCCTGCCCTGACCTTCCTGCCTGCCCACGACTACGGTTATCGTCTAGCGATTCTGTACCACACAGCACCTCGGCAGCCACCGCAAGCCCGCTGTGTCAGGGGTAGTGACCTGGTAGACTCCCGCCGCAGCAACTCCATTCCGCTTTGCGGTGGGCTCTGGTGAAAACCGGGACCTACTTAGACTCCGCTCCCTGGCGCGGCTGTTGCCACCGCTTATGGTGGTCCAGAGGGTCCACTAAACCGGCCTTTGCAGTATTAGGACACTTGTAGGATTAATGGGTGAAGGTGAAGGCAGCACAGGTCTGGGCCATACACAGATTTAAAAGAAAAAACTATATGCCACCACCCGTGACTACCCCGGAAATAGATCTGTTTATGAAGTGCATAAAGGATTTAACCCCATTAAAGGTCATCTGATTGTGTCGGGGATTGATTCCCTGATACAGGGAGCCGGTGCTTATTTGGACAAAGTGCTAAGAGAATTTGTGCTGACACTTCCTTCTTACATTATGAAAGAAAACAGAGAAAAGGAACGTGCACTCCCGTAGTGCAATAAAGTTTAAAACAAAATAGTCACTAAAAAGACAAAAAGGTGTGCTCTAACCTTCTGGAGTTGTGCTTCAGGCTGGCACAACTCTCCGTTTAGCCAAAGGAGGAGCGGTGAATGTAATCTCCACTCCGTCAGTTCACATACACGTCGGCATTCAAAAGCTGCAGCCTTCCTGGGTTGTACCTCGGCCGGCACATCTCTCTGCTGAATAAGGAACAATCGATGCGATCCCAGAGCGCATAGATCTAAACGCCGTCACTTGTTGCAGCTTACTCCCGCGCTTGAACTCCACAGATACCTGGAGTAAGCAATATGTTAAAAATATAGTTCAGAAATTACCCAAACAATTAATAATTTCACACAAATACATGACACAGATCCCTCTACACCACAGATTAAATGGGAAGCTCTGAAGTGTGTGGTGCGCGGAGTTTTAATCAAACATGGGTCGAGGCTCAACAACGAAGCAGCAGCCAAACTGCAGATGCTGTTACTCACCCTGTCTTTATTGGAGACAGCTCATAAAACCTCACTTGCAGAACATGAACTGCGTGAAATCACACAGGTCAGACCTGAAATTAAACAGCTGCTTGACAAAAAATCTGCTAGCTTCAAACAGATATGCGCACATTCTTATTATATGTGGAGCAATAAGCCTAGCAGAATGTTAGCACGTGCGCTCCGTGAAAAAAGAGCCTCGTTATTTATCTCCTCTATTAAATCACCAACTGGTCATATTGTACACACCACCCCACATGATTTTGGACAATTCCATTCTTACTATCAGGGGCTGTACAATCTCCCTAGGTGTAACCACTCTTCAGATTCTCTGGAGGGATTTTTGAAGAAATCTTCACTGCCGAAGGTCTCTCCAGAAAAACTGTCTCAATTAGAGTCACCATTTTCACCAGTTGAATTACAAACAGCCATTTCTTCCCTACCTGCAGGCAAGAGTCCAGGCCCTGATGGGTATACTGCAATATTTTTCAAAACTTTTAAGGAACTACTAGCGAACCCATTGTTAGACTCATTTAAACTCAATTTCCCAATCTCAACTTTTCCCGCCTTCCTTTTTACAAGCACATATCACTGTAATCCCCAAGCCAGGTAAAGACCCAATGCTATGCCCTAGCTATAGACCTATATCGCTTTTAAATACCGGTACTAAATTATTTGCTAAAATGATAGCACTGAGGACTCAATTCAATTTTAGGGAAACTAATACATTTTGATTCAGGTGGGATTCGTCCCATCAAGGGAATGCTAGGGACAATACCCTACAAACTTTTCTATCATAAATCTAGCTTCTCATCTAAACACAACATGCATGATACTATCGCTGGATTAGGATAAAGCGTTCTACAGAGTATTCTGGAGTTTTTTGCAGTCTGCTCTGTCAAACATTGGTGTGGGTCAAGTTATGATGCTAAGAATCCTTGCCCTATATCATGGCTTTTGTGCTCAGATAAGAATAAATGGGTCCCTTTCCAGACCGTTTCAGATCCGCAACGGAACCAGGCAGGGATCCGCTATCACCTATTCTATATGTCATTATTATGGAACATCTGATGCAGTCCAACAGAAACGCAGGAGATGTGAGAGGTATCCAAATAAAGGGGTCAGCAATACATATTGCTCTGCATTCGCAGACGACCTCCTTTTATAAATTGCACATCCGATTACATCTCTCCCGGTTCTAATGAATATCCTAAAGGAATTTGGCCAACTTAGTAATTTCAAAGTAAATTTTTCTAAAAGTATTGCATTAAACATTAACCTCCCAGTCTCGGTAGTGGACTCAATAAAACGTAACTTCAATTTTAAGTGGGCTAAGCAATCATTTACTTACCTAGGGATACAAATACCGCTACATCAACATCTTGTATACGACCTCAACTATGCTCCCCTATTAACTTCTATAAAAGCTGACCTTAGCAGATGGGATAAAAAGGATTTCTCTTGGGTGGGGAGGGTGAACATCGTAAAGATGAATATCTTACCACGTCTTTTATACCTTTTCCAGACTATCCCACTTAAGCTCCTAAGACCTTCTTCCAGGGTATCAATAAACATCTTAAGCACTTCATATGGGCTGGAAAGAAGCCAAGAATTGCAAGAGACATTTTGATTCGATCCAAAATAAAGGGTGGGTTGGCTTTGCCGGACATCAAATCATACTATGTAGCGGCGGCCGCCACCAGAGTGATAGACTGGTTCCACCATACGACAACAAAATGTTGGGTTCAGATGGAAGAGGCAATAATCGGCTCCCCATTATCAGCTCTACCATGGACACTATACTCTGATAGGAACAGAATTAAAACCACAAATATACCTCTTGTTTCCAGAATCACATCTTCTGTTCTCAGAGTGTTATGGTCCAAAATATAGGCTATTCTTCCAGATGGGCCTCTTATCCCGATTAAAAGGGTAATACAGCCCTATCAATTCTATTCCCACCCTTGCTATATCAAAAAGGACTCAAAAGATCGAACTCTTACATTACACGACTTTCTGGACACCACCTCCTTTAAAGCTTATGAAACACTAATACCTTTCAGGAAGAGAACACCCAACACGTGGTTACAGTATATGCAAATCAGACATTTTTACACTTAATAAAAAGAAAATAGATTTACATAGGGATTTAACAGAATTTGAATCACTATGTGATCTTAGAAACCTCCAGCCCATCTCATCTCTCAGATATATAACATGATAATTACTACCTTAACCCCATACAAACCCACTTATCAAAATCGATGGGAGACAGAACTTAAACGCTCATTTACTGATGACGACTGGGAGAAAGCATCTATTTTAACACATAGGGCATCGGTATCTTGCCGAATCCAAGAAACAAATTTCAAAGTTCTGTCTAGATGGTATAGGGTACCAACCCTCCTTAATAAACTATATCCCATCATGTTGCTGGAGATGTGGGGAAACACAGGGATCAATGACCCATATCTGGTGGGGGTGTATGGAGATCCAGTCTTCTGGACCAGAGTGATTGACATAATTAAATTAATCACGGGAATAACCTTGCAGAATGATCCCTCTGTACTCCTTTTTATGTTCCCGCAAAGCACCTATGCCCTAAAGGGAAGTCTCATGCTCTTTCTTTTAGTAGCAGCAAGGATTCTGATCCCAAGACTTTGGAGATCCACCATAACTCCGTCGATCACATCCTGGTTTAGGGAGATTTTCCATCTACAGAGAATGGAGGAACTCAGAGCAGATAATTCTCACCTCCTCGACAAGCACAATAGGACATAGAGGGATTGGGTCTCCTTCAATCTTCCCTGAATACTCCAACCTCATATAAGACCTTCTTTGTATCTTTTGGGATCTTTCCTCTGACTAGATATAGAATGAAGTTGTTGGGCCTGGGGGTCCTATGCGGGATGTGCATAATTGGCAGCACTTAGTGTTTTTATTTTCTGTTTTAATGTAAGTTTGGATCTGATGATATGTTTCAGTTCTGATTAATCTTATTGCTAATCTGTAGACCACTATCACAATAATAGTACATTTTTTTTATATAACTTTTTGCTTTTAGGTTACCAATCCAGGAGCATTGTGTTATTTCATGAGGTTATATTAAGCCATTTAAAAAAGTTAATAGAAATTTCTATGTCTATTCTACTAGATGTGAATTACAGAAAGGACTGTTGTATTATTTCTATTTTCTCTTGTACTGCTGATTGCATTTATTAATAAAATTACTTCTTTGAATATGAAAAAAAAAATATAGTTCAGACCACCTGAACCATCACCAACTTAGACCAAGTGAATGAACTCGCGTGTGAGATGTTGTAACGGGTTGGTGGATTTGCTGGACCACCGCAAGCGATGATAATTAAGCCAAACCAGGGAGCGGAGTCTAAATAGGCCCCGGTATTCACCAGAGCCCGCCGCTAAGCGGGATGGACTTGCTGCGGCGTGAGGCTACCAGGTCGCTACCCCTGACGTGACTTGCTTGCGATGGTGGGCGGGGTAATGCGTGGTACAGAATCGTAATCCAGAGACGTAGTCGGGGACATGCAGGAGGTCAGGACAGGCGGCAGAGGTTCGTGGTCAGAGACGGACAGACGGTCAGGACAGGCGGCAAACAGGCAAGGTCAGGAAACGTAGCGGAACAGACTGGTACATGGGTAATCAATACGGAACTCCAACACTCTCAAGACTCACTTACGCACACCAACAATCTGGCAGAGAGTGCAGGGGGTGTGTACCTTATATAGGAATTGAGAAATTACCGGCGCGCTGGTCCTTTAAATCCAGACCAGTCGTCACGCGTGCCCTAAGCAGCGGAGGGCTGGGACAGCGGGAGCAGGAAGCACAGGAGCATGGACGGGTAAGTGAACAAGCGCCAGGGCCCGATCAGCAAGAGACTGGTCGCGGGCGGCCGCAGCACCCGCGCCGGACCCCATGCGGGCAGGGGGGCAGCCACGGGGGGCGACAGCACCCGCGCCAGCCCCCATGACAGTACCCCCCCTTTAGGTCTCCCCCTCTTTCATCGGAATTTAGAGAGGAGGTTAGATGACAGGTTGGCCTCGGGTTCCCACGAACTCTCCTCCAGTCAATCAGAAAGAACCGCTTCCCCCTCACTGTTTTTTCCGCCAGCACCTCCTTGACCGCAAAGATGTTATCAACGTTGGCCACAGGAGAAGGCGAGACAGATCCACGGGAGAAGCGGTTTAGCACCACAGGTTTGAGGAGAGAAACATGGAAGGCGTTCGGGATACACAGAGTAGGAGGCAAGCAGAGCTTGTAGGACACCGGGTTCAGTTGCCGAAGTACAACAAAAGGGCCCAAATACTTATGGCCTAACTTATAACTGGGTACCTTGAAACGAATATATTTGGCAGACAACCAAACTCTATCACCTGGCTTAAATAGGGGCGGAGGTCTACGGTACCTGTCAGCCTGGAACTTGGTGCGAGTGGAGGCCCATAGAAGGGCCTGTCGTGGGACTTGCCAGAGTGCCTTGATGTCCTGCACTTGGGCATCCACAGCAGGAACGTGACACGAGGTAGCCAGAGGGAGAGGCGGGCGGCGGTGTAGCCCAATCACAATAAAAAAAAGGAGAGGCTCCAGCGGATTCCGAGTCTAGGGAATTATCCGAGAATTCCGCCCAGGGGAGGAGGTCAGACCAGTTATCCTGACGGGTGGAGACGAAATTTCCTAGGTAGGTACCTAAAACTTGATTAACCCTCTCTACCTGCCCGTTAGTTTGAGGGTGGTATGCAGACGAGAAGTCTAGCTGAACCTGCAAACTGACCACATAGAGCCCGCCAGAATCTCGAAACAAACTGGACCCCCTTCCGAGACGATATGCAATGGGAGACCGTGTAACCGAAAAATGTGGTGAAAGAAGTGCTGGGCCAGCTGGGGGGCAGAGGGCAACCCGGGCAGAGAAACAAAGTGAGCCATCTTCAAGAACCTATCTGTCACCACCCAAATGACCGTGTTTCCAGAGGAGGCCGGGAGGTCCATAACAAAGTCCATGGCCACATGGGACCAAGGTCTTTCTGGCACCGGGAGAGGCTGAAGCAGACCCACGGGTCTGAGATAAAGGACTTTATTACAGGCATAGGATGTACAGGCCAGGACAAAGTCTCTAAAATCTTGAGCGAGGGTGGGCCACCAATAATAACGAGCGATTAGTTGCAGGGACTTATGGACTCCAGGATGACCAGCTGTTCATGAGGCATGTCCCCACCTCAGGATTCGAGGCCACATGGAAGGGCGTACATAGGTCTTCCCAGGAGGTAGATGTTGAAGGTCCACAGGGGCTGCCGGGAGGAGTCATTCTGGAGGAATTATGTGCTGCAGAGGCGGCTCCAAGCCCACTGTGTCCGAGGATCTAGAGAGGGTGTCCGCTCTGACGTTCTTCCCAGCTGGCCGAAACTGAAGGAGGAAATCAAAGCGTGCGAAAAAGAGTGACCACCTGGCTTGTCGAGGATTCAGTCGTTGAGCAGACTGCAGATAGAGAAGATTTTTATGATCGGTGAAGACATCGATGGGGTGGCGAGCTGCCTCCAGCAAGTGCCGCCATTCTTCTAAGGCTAACTTAATGGCCAGTAATTCGCAATCACCGATTGTATAATTCTTTTTGGCTGGGGTGAAGGTTTTAGAGAAGAAGCCGCAAGTACGCAGTTTCCCAGAGGAGGACTTCTGTAGGAGGACAGGGCCTGCACCTACTGAGGAGGCGTCCACTTCTAGGACAAACGGACGCTACGGGTCCGGGCGAGACAGAACAGAGGCAGAAACGAATGCTGATTTAAGGCGATCAAACGCTTCTTGGGCTTCTGGAGGCCAGGATTTAGGCATGGCATTTTTCTTCGTAAGGGCCACCAGCGGGGCCACGAGCATGGAGAAATGCGGGACAAACTGTCTGTAATAGTTTGCAAACCCCAGGAAGCGTTGGATGGAGTGAAGACCCACTCGTCGAGGCCACTGTAAGACCGCTGAAAGTTTAGAGGGATCCATCTGGAGACCATGATCCGAGACGATGTACCCCAGGAAGGGCAACGAGGTGTGTTCAAACAAGCATTTCTCCAGTTTGGCATATAACTGGAGGTCATGGAGACGTTTGAGCACCTGGCAGACGTGGTGACGGTGAGTTTCCAGATCAGGAGAGAAGATTAAGATGTCATCTAGGTAGACGATAACACAGACGTAGAGAAGATCACGGAAGATCTCATTGACGAAATTCTGGAACACCGCCGGAGCGTTGCAGAGGTCAAATGGTATGAAAAGATATTCAAAATGGCCATCTCGGGTATTAAAGGCCGTTTTCCATTCGTCGCCTTCACGGATACGAATCAAGTTGTATGCTTCACGTAAATCCAACTTGGAAAAAAAATTTTGCACCACGCAGGCGATCAAAAAGCTCCGAGATCAGAGGCAGGGGATATAGATTTTTCTATAGTGATTTTGTTGAGTCCCCGATAATCGATACAGGGACTGAGTACCATCTTTCTTTTTAACAAAAAAGAAACAAGCCCCCACAGGCGAAGAAGACTTGCGTATGAAGCCTTTACGGAGATTCTCCTGGATATATTCCGACATCTCCTTAGTCTCCGGTAAAGAAAGAGGATAGACTCTGCCATGGGGAGGAGTACTACCGGGTTGCAGGTCAATAGGACAGTCGAACGGCCGGTGCGGGGGAAGAGTTTCGGCCTGTCTTTCGGAAAAGACGTCGGTTAGATCCTGGTAAGGAGTGGGCTGACCCAGCAGAGACTTCGTAGGCTTTACAGAGATGGGCTGTAGAGCTGTATGGAGTTCAGGGAGGCATCGCGAGTGGCACGCGGGACCCCAACGGATAATCTCGCCCGTGTTCCAGTCTAAGGTCAGAGCATGGTCTTGCAACCAAGGGAGGCCCAGGAGAATTTCAGAAGAGGAGCGAGGCAGAACAAGAAGTTTCAGAGTCTCCTTCTGTAGGGCACCAATCTGCAAGGTGAGATGCGCAGTACAGAACCGAATAGCATCCTTTAGGTATTCGCCACTGACGGAGGAGACGAACTTGGGTTTCTGCAGAGGGGTCACCGGGAGACGAAATTTGGACACCAGTGCGTGGCTTACAAAATTTCCAGCGGACCCCAAATCAAGGAAGGTGGTGGCTTGAAAAGTGCTGTCCGGCGAAACTCCACACAGTACGGGAATGGTCAGACGGGGAGAGGCTGCTCTGACACCTAGGAAAGCCTCTCCTGCGAGTCCTAGGTGCGAAAGTTTCCCGGACGCACCGGACAGTCCCCAATGAAGTGGCCAGAACCGCCACAGTAAAAAAACACAGCTGCCTCTGACGAGCTGCGAATGTTCTTCCTGGGTCAGGTGGGCTCTGTCGACCTGCATGGGTTCGTCCTCAGGACCCATAGGCGGAGGAAGTGGAGGTTGTTGGAAAACGGGAGCCAGACAAGGTAGATGGTGTGGTCGGAAGACCTCCTGTTGAAGGCGGAGCTCTTGTTGTCTCTCGGCAAACCGAATATCAATTCGGGTGGCTAACCGAATTAGTTCGTCCAGAGCGGATGGCAGGTCCCGACCTGCAAGCTCGTCTTTAATGTGCCCAGAAAGGCCTTGCCAGAAGGTCGCCACCAAAGACTCATTATTCCAGTCCAGCTCTGAGGCTAGTGTGGGGAAAATGCGGGGGTACTGCCCCCAAAAAAAGGAGTCCCCCGAGGGGGAAGGGCAGGTTTGCGGCACGGGGGGGGTTTGGTTTGGGTTCCTCGGGGGCGGTGGGGGAACCCCTGGAGGAGGCTTGGGGATTTTCCCCGCCCAAGGATCCCCTGGGGCCCCCTTTGCGGTTGGCCCAGGCCAACCCCCTTCCCCGAATAAAAGGTTTAAAAATTATAGATTTCCCGGGTTTTCCGGCGCGACGGGAGGTGAGCCCCCGGGGAGTGCTCCTGCTCCCCCCAGCTCAAAAAACCGGCCTAAAATTTAAAAAAGCCCAGGGCAAGCGCACGGGAAATTTTTTCAGCTGCCCCGGATCCCCTTTAAGGAGAGGAGGGCGTCGGCACGTAGTCGCGGAAATTCGGAGGAGCGGAGGAGACGGGGTCAGGGGGGTTGGGGAGGCGCAGGGGGTTACCACCTCCGGGGGCCCCGGGGTAGAAGAAATCTTTGGGGGAGGGCCCGGCGGGGACCCCCACTGCGGAAACAGGTGCCCAAACGAAAGGCCCAAAAGGGGGGGAGGGGGAAAAAGCGGTGCGGTGCGGGGGGAGTGGTGGGGTTTGGAGAAGGGCAGCGGTTTGCAGGAAGTGGGGGTGGCGGGAGTTTTGGCCCCAGGGGGGAAAGCTGGGGCCTTTACTATTTCCCGGGTGACTGCCATTAAGCCCATCTTGCGTGGTAAAAGGGCTTACCCCAACGGGGGGGGGGTTTAAAAGGTCAGTAAATTACTGCGAAAACCCCAGTCCCTGTTTCCCTCCTATCACAGCCGAGGGGGGAGAAAAAAAGGGTTTTGCAGTGAGTTTAAAGCGGAAAGTTTCAAGGGCCCCCAAAAGGGTGGCAAAAAAACCCCCCCCTCAGCTTTGATATTGCTTCTAATTTTACCCCCTCCCTCAAAGGGGGCTGATTTGCATTGCGACGGTTTAACCCAAAAACTTAGACAGACAAGTGCGGGTGCGTTCAGGGGGCAAATACATGTTCTTAAATGGTCTCATTGCCCATTGGGGTTTAAACCCTTTGAAATTAAAATTATTATCTTGGTTTCCCCAAAAAAGTTTGGGTTTGAAATTAAAGGGGGGGGAACAGTTTTTTAAATATAACTGTCCGCGTAGTATAAAAGAGGAACATACAAGCATTTTTGCTCCAACGGGCCCTGGGGGCCCGGTTATTTCCCAAAAATTAGGGGGGAAAGGAATAAAATCAAGTCAAAAGGCTACAAGGAACAAAAAACAGAATAAAAAACCCCAAACCCATTTAACCCCAAAATCGTCGGGTCGCCATCTCCAAGGCATTTGGGCCCATAGCACTCTCAGGATACACCCATGAACGGGGAAAAAACGCGTGATGGCCAACCCCAAAAGGTTTTTTAAGTTTTGGGCCCTGGAAGTGGCTCCCAAAAAACTTGCCCGAATCCAAGAAGTTTGGGCCCAAAAGGTTTCCTTTCCCACTTAATACAAATCCAAGCGGATCTTAAGATGCAAAGAAAAAGAGAAAATTGGGCGGGGAGAAGGAGAAATTTAGGCATTAGAGATGCAACCCCGAAAATTTCTTTACTCTAAAATCAAGGATCTAATTTGGGAAAGGAAAAAGCAAAATTTTGGAGTTAAAGGGGGGAAAACCCGAAAAACAGGTCAAGAAGGGAAAAATTTTTTTTTGAATAGTTGGCTTGGGCCCGAATTTCCTAACCGCAAAAGAATGTTTAAAAAAATTTTCGGGCGAGTTACCCCCAAAATTTCTTCGGATTTCCCGAATCTTTTAAAGGGGGGAGAGGGTCTTTGATTGGGGGCCTGACCGGGAGAGGGCAAAATGTTTTTGAGGGTCCTCCTTTTCCCGGAAACCCTAGAGAAAGGGCCCCGGGCAAAATAATAGCCAAAATTTGGACTTTTCGGAAAAATCAGCCATATTAGGGCCCTTTTAAGCGGTGTAGCGCCCCCCGGGGGTGCTCAGGGGGAGCTAGAAAACCTCTATTTGAAGGAAATTTTTCGGCGGAGGGGGGTACGCAAAAAAGGAAAACATTTTTCCCGGGGAATTTTTCACGAACCTTTTTCCTTAAAAAAAAAAATTTGCCCCTATTGGGTTCCCCGGGTATTTTAAAAAAATTTTTCACCGTAATTTGGGAATTTTCCCCTTTTGTTCTACTCTCCCGGGTTTAGGGCGAAACAGTATCACAAAAAGAGACAATCTGTAGGGTTTAAGTTTCTCCCGGGGAGATCCCCAAAGGGGGCCCGGGAAGATCTCCCACTCCCCCAGGGAAAGGGGGCTTTTGACAAGTGATTCCCCCCCTGGGGGGGGGGGGGGGAGAGGGGCTTCTGGATACGGGGTCCAGTGCCAGAGACCCGCCTAGGGAGTTCTGCCGGGGAAAAATCCGCCTCCAATTTTTGAGGGCAGACATATTTTTCCTTTTGATAATTTCAGAGTCGGTGGGTTTGGGTCTTGTTGATGTGGGACGGGTATCTTTTGTTAAAACTGCACTGTTGGTGACTTTCCCAAAAGGGGGCTTATGTTTCCTGGGGATTGACGCTGGGGAAATTTAGGGGGGGGATTTAAAATTGGGGTTTTGGGTTTAAAAATCTAGGGAAAAATTCAGCTTGGCTTTTAAAATTTTCGGCTGGGGGCGGGTTAAAAGGGGAAAATTTGGTTTGTATTGGGGGAGGGAAAGGTCCCTTGAGAGGAGGGAAATCTCCCCAATGTCGGGAAAAAAAAGGGGGGGCCAAACCTTGAAGTTTGGTTTTTTTGACGGGTTTTTAAGGGGTTCAAGGGGGGTTGGTTTTTTTTTTTCCAAAAAAAGGAAAAAAGGGGATCCTTTCAGGGAAAAGTGGGGCCAAGATGGGGAAAAAAGTAGGGGGAAAAGGGGGGGTCTCCTAAAAAGAATTTGGGGGGAGGGGGAGGATTTGGGAAAAGGTTTTTGAGTTACGGTTTACATTAAAACAAACTCCCAAAAGAAAAACATGAAAGTTAAAATCATGGAATAATAAGGGGGTTTAAAATTTCCCCCTCAAAAGCGGGGGGTGGTTTTAAAGGGATTTGAAAAAAACTCAAAGGGTGACTTGGTACTGCTGCGGGGGACACATCGAAGGCGGAAAAAGGGCATGGTCAGAATGCAGAAAATTTTTGGGGTTTTTGGGGGGTTGGGGGGATTTCCGCGGTCCCTAAAAAGGGAGGGGGTTTTTTCAATTAAAAAGACAGTCACTTTTCTCGTGGGCTCCACCAACACTATTGTGGGGGCCCGGGAAATTTTTGATTACCTTGGACTCTTCCCCCGGGAGATTGGTGTTTACAATGTTTTTTGCCCCTAAAAAAAAAAGGATAAAGGTTTCTTCCCGACTTAGAAGGGGAGCAAATTCTACAAGATAGGGGGCACAAATAATTTGTGGCCGGGGATTTTAATGAGGTAATTAAGGGGCAAGGGAAGATAGGAAGAGGGTAAAAACCGGGGGAGACTAGGGATTCGTTCAGGGGGGGCCCCTATTACCGCAAGTGATGGCCCGACTTAGGGGGACGGCCCTATGGGAGGCATGGTTTAAACCAGAGGGGGTGGGATTAAAACATTTTTTCCCCCCCCGCCCGAAATTTGGTCAAGAAACGATTACTTTTTCTTTTAAAAAAGCAAACTATGGGTAAAAAGGGTGGCTCTGATTTTCTGACATAAAATATCGGACCATGCTCCAATCACACTGACTTTTTTGGAACGTTCCCCAGAGGGAAAAGGGGATTCTATGGGGGAAGCCCGGGCTTTTTTTGGGAAAGGGGAGGAGTTTTTAGCTATTAAAAAGGGTTTGGTTTGGGAAGGAGTTTTGGGGGCACAAATGGGGGCATAGGGATAACCCATTCTTGTTTTTGGGGTTCAGCCAAGGCTTTTTTGAGGGGGGGAAAATAAGGGAAAAACCCCAGCCATATCAAAAAAACAGGCCAAGGGGCCGTTTTATCAACCCTGGACTTCCCCCTTCTCGGGACAGTTATACTTTCTTTTCTAGGGTCTTGAAGGAAGAGATAAAAAAAATGGGTACAGGCTAAATCGAGTTCGGGGCTGGCAAGAAAATTAGGAAAAAAAATTTTTTGTGATCAACAAACAGTGTCCTTTTTCAAATTTGGAAATAAATCCGGGGGAAATTGCTAGCGAAAAATGGCCAGAGGGATGCGCAAAACAACAGTAATCCCCTGGGGTTAAAGACCCCAGAAAGGGGGCTTAAACCCGAAGGATCCCCGCAAATTAACATGTGTTTAAGGAGTTTTTTGACACCCCTTTTTAGGGAGGAAAAATCGTTCCGGGTCAGGCCCCTTGAAAGATTTTTGGGGCAAGCTGCAATTTTCCAGCTTTTTCCCGGGGGGAGTTAGGTTTTCTTTTAATTTCCCCTTTAGAGGAGGGGAACCCGCTAGACACAATAAAAGGGATCTAAAAAAACAAAGCTCCCGGGTCCCCCAAGGCGGATTTCCGGGGGGGGGGTTTTTAAAAAAATAGGCCAAGAGATGGGGGGAAATGCTGAAACAGGTATTTTTGGGGAAAAAATTTTTTCCCAAAAAAAAAGGGGAGCCCTTATCCAAGACGGCCTACATAAGAGGGCCTGCATAAAGGGGGGAGGGAAAACCCGTTTTTCCAAGTTCATACCGCCCAATTTTTACTATTTTTTGTGGTTTTTAAAATCTTTTCCCAAAATTTTAAAGGGGAAATTGAAATGCGCAGTTTTTTGGCCAAATTAATTGGTCCCAACCAAAATTTGGGTTTTATTAAAGGGGGGGTCGGGGGGGGTTTCAAATTCAGAAAAAGTGCTGGGGGGTCCGGGTTTGGTTTTGGGGGGAAGGGGGGGATAATTTATAATTGCCCGGCATTATTCGCGGGGAGATGCTGAAAAGGCCCTTTGGCAATGTCCCAAATGGTCCCCGGCCTACAGGGGGTGTTTTCAAGAATTTAAAATTTCCTTTGGCCCCAAATTTTGGTTTTCAATGAGGGGAAATTTTCAAAGATCCGCAAGGGTAGAGTTAATTTTCCCCGGGATTTTTTTCGATTTCCCTCAGTTTGCCCAAAAAGGGGACACGGCAGGGGGTTCCCCCTCTCCCCCCTTGTTTTATTTTTCCTTGCCCTAGAGCCGTTAAGGCCTCTTTAAAACTTCAAATCTGTTTGAAGGGATTAGGGGGGTTTGGGAGGAAATTAAGCTCTGTTGTTTGCGATGGGTATTTAGCTCTTTGAATGCCCCACAGGGGAAAATTTTTGGGGAAAAAAAATTTTGAATTCTAGAACAAGTAGGGCAGTGGGGGTGGTTTCAAAAAAATGTGTCCCAAGGGGTTCCGTTGCTCTTTTTGGGATCCAATTGGGGGGGGGGCCAACTAGGAAAAAGTTCAGGTGGTATCATTAAAATGTAAAATTATTTGGGATTAGAAAAGGGAGGGGGGGTTCTTCTTTTTTATTTCTTTAAATTTTAACCCATGATAGACAAAATAATTTGGGGAATTTTAAAAGGTGGGTTCACTCCCAAATTTTTTTTATTGGGGGAGGCACAATTACTTAAGGGTGATGAGTTTTGGCCCCCTATTTTTTCCCCCCGCGAATTTACCGCTTTTTATTGGAAAAATTTAAAGGGAAATTTTTTTGACTGCGGCGGCTTTTATAACCTTTTTGGGAAAATCTAAAAGGCCCCCGAAAGCCCCATAAGGAAACTGAGTCTACCCCAAAACAGATGGAGGGTTTTAAATTTTCCCAATTTTTAGGTTTTTTATAAATTTTGCAGCTCTTTTGGGGCCTTTTGGGAAAAATTTGGGGTTATGAGACCAATCACTTTTCAGTCCTCCAATTATAGAAACGTTGGTAGTCCAAAAAACCCGGTAGTCTTCTACAAAAAAGCAGTTAAAAGGGCCTTCCTCCCCCTGTGAAGCGAAAACGTAAATACTTTAAAGGGGTACAATAGCCAAAATGGAAGCATTTTAAGGGGAAAAGGGACAATCCCCATGCATTTTTCGAAAATACGCGCCCATTTTGGGGGGTTGCCTTCCTTTCCCGGGGGAGGAAAAAAAAAATTCTTCAAAAAATGGAAAAACAAAAAAAATTTTAAAAACAAAAGGTACTTGATTCCCAAAAAGTGTGAAAATAGATTTCTGACCTTGGGGAGGGAAAAGGGGGGGAGGGAAAAATTTGGTTTTGGTTGGGGAGTCAAATCTGTTTAATTCCGACAATGTTGGCCTTTAGCAAGTCTACACAAAAAATTTAGCAGCGGCAGAAACACCAGGTCAATTTTATGCTTTAAAAGGGCAGGGAAAAAACAGATGGATTCCCGTCTTCGATTTTTTAAAAAATGGGGGATAGGTTTTTTGCCCCCCCCATCAGGAAATCCCGCTTTCGTCCTGGGAAAAGGGGGGTTTAACGTTCCCGAGGGCCCCAAAAAAAAAAATTCAGGGCAGGGGAAGGGAAAAGGGTTTGAGCGACGATCTTTAAAAAAAAATTTTGGGGAGAAAAAGTACTTCCGTCTGGACCCCAAGGCCACCTTTGCATTTGCCTTTCGCCCCTTTGGGGTGCTCCAGCAGTTTATTTGAGAGAGTGTCCCAAAGGGGCAAACTGCAAAAAGCAGACTTGTTACTTGGCATTTGGCCCTTGCCCAAAGTTAAAAAAATTTTTGGGGGAAGGGGGAATGTAATTTTAAATTTAAAAGGGGGTGTGGAATTTAGAAGTGCCAGGTAACCCTTTTGAGTGTTATCTTCCCCTAATTTGGACCCAAACCCAGGGGAAAGGGGGGTTCGAGCCTTTCTAAATCATTTTTAAAGGGGGTTTACACGGGGGGTCTTTTAGTAGGGAAAAAAAGTGGGTATTGCGGGGCCCTGGCTTTAAAAAAAGTTTTGCCTCAAAGGAACCAAATGTGGGGGGGCCCTTTAAAAGGAGAATTTGATGATGGTGGTTTTACGGCGAAATGCATAAAAGGGGGTTTTTAAAAAAAAAAAAATTTTTCCGTAAAGGGAAAAACTATATTGGGAAAAACCCCTTTTTTGACGAAAAGATCAAGAAGGTTGATGGGGCACTTTCGCACTTCAGAAAACTACTACCGGGAAAAAATGGCTGGATCATGGGGGAGGGAATGGAAAATTGGGGGTGTTTAAATAACCCGGGGGTTACAAAAGAAAGTCAAGGGGGGGTTTCCCCTCATCTAGTTTTGGATTTTCAGGGAGACATCCTGTTTGTAGGGGGGACGGGGTGATCTTATCAGAAAAGGGATAAAGATAGTGATCGGGTTTTCCTAAAAATTTTTTGTTTTGTTTTTTGGGGGGGAAAAATTGTTAAGGGAGGGTGGGATAGGAGGGAAAAAGGTTACCAAAATATTGTTATGGGCTGTTAAAAGAGGTTTTGAAATTTTTAAAAGAAAAATGGGGAAGGCTTTGTTTGATAATGGGGGTGAAAATTTTTAAAAGGAAATAGAAGTAATTTTGTTGTGTTTAAGCCCTTTATTGTTAAATTGGAAAAAGTTTATTATCTTTCTTCTCAAAAAAGTATTGTTTTAAAAAAAAAAAAAAAAAAAGGGTAATTATAAAAAGGGCCCCTTTAGCCAGCCCCGGTAGGGAAGTTTTTTCCCCAAAATCCCCAATGTGGGAAAAGAGCATTTTAAATGATGAAACCACGGCACTTCTTTTGGGGGCTCCATCATAGCGTTGGGGGGGGCGGCAGATGCAGAGATGGGGGCCCAGTGCGGAACAGGTTTGGGGATGGCTGAGGTGCAATGGTGCTGGGTGGCAGAAGCAGCCCCAGGGGGGAGGTTGATGGGTGCGGTTTACATCAAAGGGCCCCCGGCTGGGAAATTTCGTGGTTCTGCCGGGCGACGGCCCTGTGCGGGCCCGGGAAACGTTTTCAAGGTTTCCCTGGCGGAAAACCTGGCCAGATTTTACTGTAAAAGGGGTTTTGGGGGATTTTTGCTGGACCCCCGCAAGCGAATGATAGTTAAGCCCCCGCCAGGGAGCGGAGGCTAAGGCCCCCGGGGTTTTTACCGAGCCCCCCCCAAAGCGGGATGGACTTGCTGTGGCGGGGAGGTTTCCAGGTTGCTACCCCTGCGTGACTTTGGGGCCCGGGGGACAGGGGGGGTAAAGCCCTGGTACCGAATCGTTAAACCAGAGACTTTGTCGGGGGACGGCAGGAGGTCAAGAGGGCGGGAAAAGGTTGTGGTCAGAGACGGACAGGACGGTCGGGGCAGGTGGGAAAACAGGCAAGGGGGAAGGAAAAGTAGCGGGGAAAGGACTGGTAAGGGGGAAAACAATACGGAACCCCAACAATCTCAAGGGGGTACCAACCCCACAAACCCAAAAAATCTGGCAGGGGGACTGCAGGGGGGACCCCGTACCTTATATAGGACCGCGGCCCCCGGGGGAAAAGGCCCGGGAAGGGAGGGGGACAGGGGGGGCGTGGGGCCCGGGAAGTGAACAAGCGCCGGGGCCCCCGGGCCCAAAACAAAGGGGCCCCCTCACGGGGCGGCCCCTTTGGCCCCCGGGGCCCCCGGGCCCCCTGCGGGCAGGGGGGGCAAAACACGGGGGGGGCGACCGGCACCCACGGGCCGCCCCCCCCCAAGATGTTTCAGCCCCCAAACAATTGGGCTAAGATATAGAAGGGCTTTATTTTCAAAAAGGGAAACCCAAGCCGTTTTGTCTTTTAAAGGCCTTTCCCCAGGTTCCTTTTTAAAAAAAAAAATAACATACCCTTGCCTTAATTAGGGCAAGTATTCCCCAAAAAAATTTGGCGACACCCTATCAAAAGTTTTTTACCTTCTGCTAAATTT
>JAODAL010032643.1:0-46662 GCA_025379985.1 Phyllomedusa bahiana | reverse complement strand
TGGCTTGGGGGGTCACCCAATTTTTTGTAACCCCTTTATTTATGTAACAGGGGTGGCCCATAGAAAACTGAGCATTTTTAAACCTTTGTCTCCCCCTACCCCCATAATAGTGAAAGCTCTCGCGAGCAGGGTCTCATACCTCGTGTCTCATTTGTAAGTTCTTTTAAATGTGTAATGTCTGTATGTACACCCTCTAATTTGTAAAGTGCTGCGGAATATGTTGGCGCTATATAAATAAAAATTATTATTATTATTATTATTTAAAGGCTTTTGCAATCCTCTGTGCTTTTCCACTAGCTTAGATTTTCAAATCCATGGGTGTTTCTCCTCCTAGTGTGCGTATCTTTCCTCACTGAAGAGTGATGACATCATCAAGCCCCTCCTTATTCCGTCTCCCTCCCGAGTCCTCTTTATTCTGTGTGAGCAGTTGGAGTGGATGTCATAGCTCTCCAAAACTACCTCAATGGTCAGTTCTCATGCACAGAGAGCTGTCACCTCCCTCCCAGGCTCCATGATGAAACAAACATGAGAAATGCAAACTGCCTCCCCCCCCCCTTTTATCAGGCTGTGTATATAATGGTGTGTTACAAGGGTGGGGGTAGCAGAGTGTATAAGAGTGTGTTATATGGGTGTGGGGAGCAGAGCGTATAAGGGTGTTATATGGGTGGGGGGAGAAGAGTGTATAAGGCTGTGTTATATGGGTGGTGGGAGCAGAGTTTGTAAGGGTATGTTAAATGGTTGGGGAGCTGATTGTATAAGGGTGTGTTATATGGTTGGGGGAGCAGAGTATATAAGGGTGTGTTATATGGGTGCGGTGAGAAGAGCGTATAGGGGTATGTTATATGTGTGAGGGAGAAGAGTGTATAAGGCTGTGTTATATAGGTGGAGCGAGCAGAGTATATAAGAGTGTGTTATATGGGTGCAGGGAGCAGAGTGTATAGGGGTGTGTTATATAGGTTGTGGGAGCAGAATGTATAAGAGTGTGCTATATGGATGGGGGGAGAATAGTGTATAAGGGTGTGTTATATGGGTGGTGGGAGCAGAATTTATAAGGGTGTTTTATGGTTGGGGGGGGCAGAGTATATAACGGTGTGTTATATGGGTGGGGGAGTGAATCTAGCAGCTAAAGGGAATCGGTAATTGACCAGATCCCTCACATTAGAGCTGTCACTGTGAGGGGAGCAGAGACAAGAACAGGCAGCCTTAAACTGCTCTGGGGGGACTGAGCAGAGAGAGTGTAGGACAGCCAATCACAGCACAGTGGGTGTGTCCCGACCAAAGGTTGAACTAAATGCAGGCAGCCAATCACTGCAAAGGCGTGGCTCAACCTCCAGGCTGTAGAACACAGTGCTTATTTTTACTCTCCATCATAACAGATATGTTTGTTGCGAGAAAATCCCTTTAAGCATGTAAACTACATCCTCAACACAAGATAATACATTTTATTTGAATATATAGACACCATATTCTTAAGTCAGGGACAGTTGCACATTAACATTGTAGAAGGACCAATATAACAAATAGCCCTGCCATATTACACTGTATTATATATACAGTGGGTTGAAAAATATTCATGCCCTTTGAACTGTTCCTCATTGAAAAGTTTTAGCCATAAACTTAAATGTATTTTATTGATAATTTATGTGAGCAATACAAAGTAGCATTTATTTGTAGTGTAAAGAAAATGATACTCCACAAATCTGACCTTTATGGAATAGTGACGAGAAGAAAGCACTTTTTGAAAGCAAGCCATAAGAAGTACTGTTTGTAGTTTGCATAACGCTATGTAAGGGTCACAGCAAGCACGTGGAATAAAGTGCTCTGGTCAGACAATACTGAAACTACATTCTTTGGCCTAAATGCTTAACGGTACAATATCTTACAAAAGTGAGTACACCCCGGCTCTCACTATTGTATTATATTTTTTCATAGAAAAACACTGAAGATACACTACTCACAAAAAGTTATGGATTTTGGGCTTTCATGTGCAATTTATGTAAAATGTAAACACTTCACACTACAGTGATACTATTTATCCTGAAAGTAGGCAATTTAAAGGGGTTGTTCTGGGACATACAAAAGCTTGTTTGTCCGCTGGGGTATGATTTAAAACAGAAAGAAAAGCATACTCACCTCTGTGATGTTTCCGTACCGTCCTGGTAGTTGGCCTCGTTCATCCCCGCTGCCCAGTGAACCTTCATCGTTCATTTGCTATATGTAGCCAATCACGGGCCACAGCGGTCATGTGTGTCATGTAGCCAAAGGACGTCCCCTTCTTTGCCTTTCTGTGACTCTTCCAATCTCTCTGTATCTCTGTTACAACCTGCTGATGACACACTGTGATGCTCTAAGCTCAGTGACCACTTCCGTCTGAGAGCATCCTGCTTGAAGCCTCTCAATGATGAGGTACTGTTGATCAATAGTAAGTTGTTGTCTTGGTCTAATAATGTCAAAATGTGAACAACATGATGAGGAGGACTGTTTAAATCCCAATTCAAATTCATCCCTAAATTTATTGGACGATTCAGGATCCAACACCTTTTGTGTATTTTGCCATTAAGCTCCTTGTTAGAGATCAGCAAGTTATGCAAAAAGTACTGAAACATCGAACACTTGGACATGTGCATTCTAAAGTTAAGAGATGGCCTCATTTAGTGCATTTAAAAATAAATTCAATAAATTTTATGTTGATCCTGAAATTTGAAACAAAAGTCAAATATCCCTAACTTTTTGTGAGTAGTGTACGACACTTGGAGACAATGTAAAGTAATCAGTGCACAGCCTGTATAACAGTGTAAATTACGGTGTGCCCTAAAATAACTCAACACACTGCCATCAATGTCTAAACCACTGGCAACAAAAGTGAGTAAACCCCCAAGTGAAAATGGAAAAATTTTGCCCAAAAAGTATATTCTTTGTATGGACACCATTATTTTCCAGCACTGCCTTAACTCCATTCTAAATCAAGACTATTAGGATATTGTTATACACGATATAGCTCCGGTGGATATAGCAAACGCGAATGCTTACTGCCCGTCTGTCCACACGTGTGCTCCAACAAGACGTCGAAACTAATGCGGATGCATATGAAAGAGTTCTAACTTCATTTGGACTGCCTACCACTCGTCTATGTGCAGCAAGCGCAAGTAACATTCTTTTATAACTTGAAAGTATGTTTCTATGATGTACAATAAACGGAATTCGTTACATATTTTTACCCAGCATTTATTCAAAGCGATATTAGGATATTGTTCCGAAGATAGTTGTGGGTCATATCCTATGGATATCCCATCAAAAGTGCATGGTGGGAATACCCCTTTAAAGTTTTGTCAATGAAAGAAAGCTCCAATTTCGTGTACTTCATACATTGTACAATATCCTGAATTTAGATGAGACAGCTTGGTTAGATGGGACAGTCCATGAGGGCTAGTGTCTGACTATTATGGGCCAATTTGTTTGTTGACCTTCGCATAGAAATTTGCTTCTTCTATGTTAGCAAATTCTATTTGATGGTCATCCTCTGTCAGGTGTTGAAGCATCTGAATTTTGTAAGAGTGACAGTGGTGGGTTGACAAAATTTAAATTAAGCCATGGCTATCTTCTCATTCCTGAGACAGACAATGAGCGCTATATTGGCAGTTCTTGCTGAATAAGTCCAGAACAGTGGTTGTTGTTGCTATATCCATCCAGCTTTTGATTTATTGGAAACAAAACCGTTTTTTTCAGAATTCGACAAGAAGTTTATTTACTGTACTGTCGGTACTGGGAGGCCTGTTTGGATGGCATTAGTTGAAATCTTCTTGGATGATGTATGTGCTCCATCTACCAATGTGGATGATCCCATCACGTTCTCCATTGGATAATTTCATTATTTAGATCACCTGTACAGAAGAAAAATTAATGCTGTAACTTAAGAACAATTAAAATTTTAGTTATGTTAAAGTTATATTTACACCCCATTGTTTTTCTGAGTAAATTCTTTACTAGTTTAATGTATCACATACCTGTCTTCATGTTTGGAAAAGTTAAGAGGAATACAATACCATAAATTCCTTTACAGCGACTTTCTAAAATTGGATCACCATCTACCAATTTATTGTTGCTTTATAAGGGTGATTACTTACTTTGAGTCTCCATCTCGTTATCTCTATTTATATACACCGTGTGGAATATAACTATTAATATGCTATACATGTTTAAGGAAAAGCACATGGTAGCACTCCCTTTGGTCATTAAAGGGGTTGTCTCACTATATCGATTCATCTTACCTCAGTCCCGTTTTCTCAGTTTCATTTTTTAATTCAGGGGCGTGTTTACTGGCTTCTACTGGTTATTACTTGCCTGCAGTGATGAGCTGCTGAGGACACCAGGTCTGTAGCTATAGCAACCAGTACTGGTAGCCTATTAGGACAGATTGAACAGGTATGTAGCTATAGCGACCTGAAGAGCTGATGCAGCCCATACAAGAGGGGATATCTAAGATTAGGTAGGAAACTGTCAATAGACACATATTGCAAAGTAACTTGTTTTTGCAAGATCTTTAACGGAAAAAACAATCCTTGTAGTGAGACAACCCCTTTATGAAGAATACTTAAGAAGGGAAAAAAAGCAGTTGTGCAAGTCAAAAAAGTCACAGTGGAGTCAACTGCTCCTGTTGCCCCTCTGTCCTATGACCAAGAAAACTGAGGATGGAGAAATACAGAGATATAAGTAAGGAAAGTACTTCACTATAACAAATACTGTGATAAGAACATACTTTAGCTGTACATGAAGATGCAGAACCACTATCATCATCTTTATTATAAAAAAGAATGTTAAAATCCAAGAGTCTCCAGAATACAGAGACCACAGCTAAAGCCTATTAGGAGAATTATCATCATCATTAACAAGAAAAGAAAATTGAAGTTCAAGGATCTATTGGACATGTGAGTGAAATATAAAAACCTCACCCTAGAGCTTGCACTTTGGGGTTACTGCAGGCTTGTAATAAAAAAAAATAGAGATTCTCCAGCTCCGTCACATTAAAAAGTTTTCTTTATTCCAAAAGTTTAAAAATCCATGATATATGTAGCAAGTAGCTTACGCGTTTCAGGTAAAAATAACCCTTATTCATAGCATAGTTTACTACAGGCTTGGACTTTCCCACAAGGGAACAGGGAGAAAGCCCAGTGGGCTCCTGAGCATGGCAGACCTGAAGTTTATTTTAAACTGCATATACAGTTGAAACCAGAAGTTTACATACTCTATATAAAAATACACATGTATGTTTTTCTCACTATCTGAGATGAACTCAGAATAAACCTTTGCCAAATCCCAGAATAATGAATAATGCAAAGTCAAAAGTTTACATACACTAGGCCTTTAAACAGTTTAGGACAGCCCATATGATTATGTCATGTCTTTGGAAGCTTATTAGCAACATCCGAGTTAATTAGAGACAAACCTGTGGATGTATTTTAATTCACACCAGAAACACATTTTCTGTGTATAACATCATGGGAAAGTCTAAATAAATCAGTCAAGATATCAGGAAGAGAATTGTGGACTTGCACAAGTTCATCCTTAGGTGTAATTTCTAGATACTTGAAGATGCCTCGTTCCTCTGTACAAACAATTATATGCAAGTACAAACAAGATGGGAATGGCCAGTCATCATACCGCTCAGGAAGGAGACGTGTTCTGTGTCTCAGAGATTAACGTGCTTTGGTCCGACATGTGCATATCAACCCAAGAACAAAAGCAAAAGACCTTATGAAGATGCTGGCAGAAGCTGGTAAGATTGTGTCATTATCAACAGTCAAATAAGTACTGTATTAACATGGGCTAAAAGACCACTCTGCCAGGAAGAAGCCAATAGCGCAAAAAACATATAAAAGCCAGATTAATCTTTGCAAATGCACACCGGAACAAAGAGCTACACTTCTGGAGACATGTCCTGTAGTCTAGCGAAACTAAAATTTAACTGTTTTGACATAATGACCATCATTAGGTTGGGAGGAAAATGGGAGAAGCTTGGAAGCCTAAAAACACCATCCCAACTGTGAAATGCAGAGATGGCAGCATCAAGTTGTGGGGTTGTTTTGCTGCAGGAGGGACTGGTGCACTTCACAAAATAGATGGCATCAATCATGAGGACAGAAATTATGTTGCAAATACTTGAAGCAACATCTCAAGACATCAGCCAGGAAGTTAAAGCTTGGGTGGAAATGGGTTTTCCAAATGGATAATGACTAGAGATGGGCGAATTGATTCTAACGAAGTGGAATTCGTTTAGAATTTCAGGAAAACTTCGGTTCGGACCGAAGTCGAACTTTTGGGGTAATTTTGGGTGAAAAGAAGTGTGCTTTGATTGATAAAATGGCTTGCGAGCACATGGCGTCTACTGGGGTCAAAGCACTCTGGGAGGAAGAAGGAGCAAGGCCTGCATGACAAGTGCAGAGATGAAACCAATCAAGACCGCGTGATTCCTGTGACGTCACCGCCATATATAAGACCGAGCCGCGCCGCTGGGGAATCTCACACTCCTCTCACTGTACTGATAGGAAGGTGTCTCTGCGGTGATAGCGCTTTCTGAAGAACTGATTTTATACAGCGATTTTCTGTGGGGGTCTCAGCTGTCTCAGAGACTGTGCTCTGAATGTACTATTCTGATTTTTGGGTTATTGGATCCTGAAATCCAGTGTGCGTCCACTGCAGCTGCATATACATTCATATCCAGAGTGGGAATCTAAGCCAGTTTCCTGTTGTATTCATTTAAAGAAACAACAGCGTTTTTTTACAATACAAAAACTCACTTCATTATTTGCTGCTGAATTCTATTGCTCAATTTACACCAGGGTGTTAATTTAAGCGTTGTTTTGCTGGTGTGCTGACAAAATAAACCGTCTTTTTTTTCAACGCCAAATATATATAATTTTTTTGTGTAGCCTAATTCACGAAGCAAAAGGCTAATTACAACTGTTAATCCTCTTGTTTTGTGGCGTAGAAAACACGCAATTTGTAACACGCTACTAGTTTGTGCCGGCTCAATTCTTTGGCGCTATTTACCATCCAGTGGTTAATTCAGCGTTGTTTTTGCTGGTGTGCCTGACAAAAATAAACCGTCCTTGTTCAACGCAAAATAAATAGTTTTTTTTTTTGGTAGCCTAATTCCACAAGCAAAGGCTAATTACAACTGTTATCTCTTGTTGTGTGGTGTAGAAAACACGCAATTGGAAACACGCTACTAGTTTTGTGCGGCTCAATTCTTGGCCAATTTACACTCCAGGGTTAATTAAGCGTTGTTTTGCTGTGTGCTGACAAAAATATAACCGTCTTTTTTTCACCCAAATAAATATATTTATTTTGGTAGCCTAATTCTCAAGCCAAAGGCTAATTACACAACTGAAATCGTCTTGTTGTGGGCGTAGAAAACACGCAATTGTAACACGCTACAAGTTTGTGCGCCAATTCTTTGGCGCAATTTACATCCAGGGTTAATTAAGCTAGTTTTGCTGGTGTGCTGACAAAAAATAAACCGTCTTTTTCAGCCAAATGATATATATATTTTTTTGTAGCCTAATTCACAATCAAAGGCAACGTACTACTGTATCTGGTGTTGTGTGGCGTTGAAAACAGGCAGCTGTAACTCTCTACTAGTTTGTGCGGCTCAATTCTTTGGCGCATTTACATCCAGGGTTAATTAAGCGTTGTTTTGGTCTGGTGTGCTGACAAAAATAAACCTCTTTTTAACCGCCAAAAATATAAAATTTTTTTTTTGGTAGCCTAATACACAAGCAAAGGCTAATTACAACTGTATCTATAGTTTGGTGGCGTTGAAAACACGCAATTGTAACACGCTACAAAGCTACTAGTTTGTGCGGGTCTCAAAATTTTTTGCGCAATTTACATCCAGGGATAATTAGCGTTGTTTTTGCTGGTGTGCTGACAAAAATAACCGTCTTTTTCAAACGCCAAATATATATATATTTTTTGGTACCTAATTCACAAGCAAAGGCTAATACAACTGTATCTCTTGTTGTGTGGTGTAGAAAACTACGCAATGTATGTAACACGCTACTTAGTTGTGCGGCTCAATTCTTTGGCGCAATTACATCCAGGGGTTAAATAAGCGTTGTTGGCTGGTGTGCTGACAAAAATATACGTCTTTTTTCCCTTTTTCATTTCAACGCCAAATATATATATATTTTTTGGTAGCCTAATTCACACGCAAAGGCTAATTACAACTGTATCTCCCGTTGTGTGGCGTAGAAAACACGCAATTGTAACACGCTTACTACATTTTGTGCGGCTCAATTCTTTGTCGGCAATTTTACATCCAGGGGTTAATTAGCGTTGTTTTGCTGCAGTGCTTTACAAAAATAAACCGTCTTTTCAAACTGCCAAATATATATATAGTTTTTTGGTAGCCGTAATTCACAAGCAAAGGCGAATTACAACTGTATCTCTTGTTGTGTGTCCGTATAAAACACGCAATTGTAATCACGCTACAAAGCTACTAGTTTTGTGGTGGCTCAATTCTATTCGCAATTTACATTCCAGGGGTTAATTAAGCGTTGTTTTGGCCTGCTTGCTGACAAAAAATAAACCGTCTTTTCCAACGCAAATATATATATATTTTTTGGTAGCCTAATTCAGAAACAAGCAAAGGCTAATTAACAACTGTATCGCTTGTTTGTGAGGCGTAGAAAACACGCAATTGTTAACACGCTACTAGTTTGTGCGGCTCAATTCTATTGCGCAATTTACATCCAGGGTTAATTAAGCGTTGTTTTGCTGCTGTGCTGACAAAAATAAACCGTCCTTTTTCAACCACCGAAATATATACATTTTTCTTGTAGCAGTAATTCAAAAGCGAAGTTTAATTAAGCCTGTTTTGTGCTTTTACATTTAATAAAACACACAGTGGCCTTGTAAACGACACATACAAGTAAATTTTTCCTGGCCATTTGTGGAGCGCAATTTATATCCAAGGTTACCCAAGCTTTGTTTACTCTCGGGTTCATTTGGAGTCAAAACAGGGTGTATATTTACATATACAGATAGCTTCATCAAACAGTTGTCTGTACATTTTTAGAACAAACAGTATGTCAAAAAAAAGAAAAACCAAAAAAGAGAGGTGGCAGGCTCTGCAAACTGCGAGTGCAAGTGGCATCAAACATTTTCTGAAACGGCCCAGGTCGCAGCACAGCAAGGGGACGTCGCAGCAGGGTTCACTCGTGAGGCCACAACTGCCGCTGTCATCTAGCGGCCGTGTGTTGGTTCATAGGCAACCCAAGGGTTCTCCCCCACTTTTTATTGATTGTTGACTAAGGTCATCCTCTTCCTCCCAGATGACATCTGATAATAACCCCAGCCAAGAGTCCGGTGGGAACCTCAGACACAACACTTAGTTGGCAAGGGTCCCGGGAGCGGGTCAGCGGCCCTTCACCTGTCCTCAGCCCGCCTCTGCCCAACCAGTTCCCTCGCCAGGGATCTACTATGGTGGTCTTGTCTCAGCGCCACTATATAGCGAGGATGAAACAATTTGAGAGGGCAGTCAACAGCAAGCTTACGTGCAGCAGAAGAAATGGGCGGCCAATATCCCCACTTCTTGCAGTAGGCGGCAAAAAGTATAGAATGTGGAGAGTGGCATGGGAGGTCATGAGGTAGAAGGTCAAGCCTCGGCTGTACCAAAGACCGGTGAGGAGGACAGTAGCGACGAATGAAACACAAATAGATGATGATGTAGCCGACCCGCACTTGTAGCCGGGTGAAGCAAGGCTTCATCATCGTCATGAGAAGAGGGCGTCAGCTGCGCGCAGGCAGCCGGCGCAGCCACAAGTGGGTTGTGTGGCCGAGGAGTCAGCAGGGTTAGGCAGCAGTGTGAGTCGGGAGCCAAGCGGCCACGGGGTATAAAACCCGCTTCGCAGGTCCAATACAGTAGCGGCAAACAGTGGGCTCAGCGATGCAGCGGCGCAAGTAGTCACTCATTGCGGAGCGTTGGCGGTAAAAATCAGCTACTCGGCGGTGGTGGAGCAGTTTCTTTGCTAAGACACCGGAGGAGCCCGAATATGGGGTATATGTAAGAAAATCTGTGGGCAGAAAGTGAAGCGGGCCAGGAGTCTAACGTTGGCACAACGCCCTGCGTCAACACATGCAGCGTCAACCATCCGGTGGCCTGAGGAGAAACGTTGGCCAGATGTGGTGGTCCATCCTGCCGCTGCAGCAGCAGCAGCGGCCAGATGGCAACGCATGCCATTTCAGCGCAGTCAAGGCTCCACCACCTCTGCAGAAGCAGCTGTGTTCTCTTTGACATCCCTCTCCCGGTCCAGATGCTCCTGCTCCTCGCTACTCCATGGCGGCCAGCAGTCGTCATGAGAGGCGATTGTAAAGAGACAACAGTAATGCGTCCCAACCATCCAAGGTGCATGCAGCTGACCGTGCTCCCTGTCCAAGTTGTTGTACTGCAGGTCCCATCCTTTCCAAATGTGGACTCTGCACCATTCAGAGAACTAATGGCTTGTGCCGAGCGGAGATGGAGATTCCAAGCCGTAATTTCTTTTCCAAAAAGGCAGTGACCCAGCACCTTCCATAAATATGTAGAACAGAAAGTGGGTTCAGTCCTTGAGCTTATCGGTTTGATATCCAAGGTACTCGGCAGCGCGGACGTCTGTAGCTGTATCTACGGATCCAGGGCCAGTACATGTCCTTTAACGCCCACTGGGTGAATGTGCCCTTCCTGCCCAGGCACAACCAACAACTTGGACAGGAGACCCGCTATTTCCCTCCTCCACGTTCAACTGCTGCTCCTGCGCCAATGTCCGCCTCCTCCTCCTCCACCACCACCACCATCTCAGCCTCCACAAGACTGCTCCATCATATACCACATGTGTAGGGAACAGCGGTTGTCACGCAGTTCGACACCTAGCTTGCCCTCTGCGAACGAAGTCACCACAGGGGAGAACTGGCTCGCGTCATGCAGCCAAGAAATCGACTGTGTGGCTTTCCTCCGCGCCAACTGCAATCGGAACCAAGGTGACCGGACAATGGGAGGAACATGGTGTCCGCGCTGCACCGAGTAAGGATGGATGCCATGCGCCCTGCCAAATGGCGCACGTGTTCAATCTTGTTTTAAAAATGTTCATGAAGTCTTTCCACCGATCTTCAGTACATTCTGAAAAATTCCAGGAAACATGTGCATGACTTTTCCATTCGTACAAATGCCAGGAACACCCTCCTCGAGTTGCAGCGGCAGAACTCCCTCCCCCAACAACGCTCTGAAATGCGATTTTCCAACCCGCTGGAATTCCAGCCTGCACATGTGGACCGACTGTATGAACAGAGAAAGCCATAAACGATTTTTTGATGATCCAGGCAGACAGAGAGTACTTCCCCTGGTAACTTTTGATGTCAGCCAGTGGCAGCTCATGCGTGACACCTGCCGTTTGTTTGAGGCCATTCGAGGAGGCCACGTTTATTTGTCAGACCGCCATGACTATGGGATGAATTACGTCATACCACTGCTTTCATGTCCTGGGAACAGATCTGAAAAATCTGTCTGGGCAGGGGACTAGATGTGGCGACTACATCTCGTGGCCACATGAGTCCGTGGGGACGGAAAATGGAGGAGGAGGGAGGAGGAGGAGTGACATTGGAGCAGTAAGCATTGTCAGGGGAAATGAGGTTGATTTTCTACCCAGAGTGACAAGAGTGAGGAGCAGGAGCAGCGGGGAGGAGTGATGGAGATGAGGTAGACGAGGCAGATGACTCCCCAGCACCGTGGCAGTAAACAGTGGGTAAAGGAGGCAGGGAGCCCCTCGATGTCACTTGTGCAGATGTCCCGGCAATTGCTTATTGCCTGGCTAGTGACAGCCGAATAGTCAGCATCCGGCAGAGGGATGACCTTCTGGCTCCACCCACCTATTGGACCTCGCTACGGTCCAAAAGGGAGCCTTTTTCCCAGCTATTGAGAGGAAGACAAACTCAAATACTATAGGGAAATCCCCTTAATCATTGGCCGCTGCCTATGTGCGGCAATCGTCCCTCCTCGACAGGTCTGACCGGGGGTTCCTCATTGCTCACAGTACTACTGCCTCGGCTGCTGGGGAAGGTGGGGGGGTAGGACAAGTACCTACCTAGCTCCATCAGCGAGTAAACTAAGTCTGGATCCACTAATGAGCACTTCCTTCACCCCCCTAGTGAAGGAGGGCAGTCACCAGCAGCAGCATCGCAGGACATTGAGAATTCCCTATCCAACAGTTTTGTGGCCCTACTTGGACACACTTCTGCCACCCCATTTAGAAAGATCCGCTGGACTACCTGGGCAGCCAAACTGGATGTGTGGCCGCAACTTGCCGAGTTTTGCAGTGAGAAGCTGTCCTGCCCGGCCAGTAGTGTAGGCATCAGAGCGGGTGTTCAGTGCGGCGGTGGCCATCGTACCCCCAAGAGAACCCGCTTGTCCCAGGAAATGTTGAACGACTGACATTTGGCAAGAAAGAATCAGGCGTGGATCGTCCAGGATTTCCACACACCAAAGCCTTTAGGGCTTCAGTCCTGGGTTCAAACTACCTGCCTCAAGCCACTATTCTGATGCCGCCACCCGCCTGAAATGCACACACATACTGCTGATAGTTTCTCCATCTCCTACCACCGTCTTTACCAGGTCTGGTATTTGCCACCCACCTCAACACTCTGTCATTGTGCCACTCTATGTGCTTCATGCTGCTGCTGCTGTTTGCTGTTGCCCGTGACATCCACCACTGTGTCATTGTGCCACCTCTGCGGCCTGGTACTGTTTTTGCCACCTCACAGAAGTCATTGTGCCACTCTCTGACCTCATTCTGTTTGCTCCTTCATCACCTGGGGGCACTCACCTCCACTCTCTGTCATTGTGCCACTTGCTTGAACCTCAACTGGCTGCCCGCCGTGACCTTCCGCTCTCCAGTCATTGTGCCGCTCTGTGGCCTAATTACTATTTGCCACCCCTGCAAGAATGTCTTTGTGCCACTCTCTGACCTCATGCTGGCTGCTGTGACCCTGGTCGTTGCCCTCCACACTGTGGCATTGTCCACTGTCCCTGACCTCATGCTGCTGCCGCCGTTACCCTCCACACGTGTGATTGTGCCACCTGTGGCCTAATACTGTCTTGGCCGCCTCCCATAAAGACATTGTGCCAACTGTCTGACCTCATACTGCAGCCGCGTGACTTCCACACTGTGTGATGTGGCCACTCTGTGGCCTAATACTGTCTTGGCCGCCTCCATAATGTCATTGTGCCCACTGTCTGACCTCATACTGCAGCCGCCGTGACCTCCACACTGTGATTGTGCCACTCTGTGCCTAATACTGTCTTGGCCGCCCCATAATGTCATTGTGCCACTGTCCTGACCTATACTGCTGCTGCGTTACTCCACACGGTATCATTGTGCCACTCTGTGGCCTAATACTGTTTTGGCCGCCCGTCCATAATGTCATTGTGCCACTGCCTGACCTCAAACTGCTGCCCAGCCGTGGAACCGACCACACTGTTGTGATAGTGCCACTCTGTGGCCTAATACTGTCTTGCCGCCTCCATAATGTCATTGTCCACTGTCTGACCTCATACTGCTGCGCCGTGACCTCCACACGGTATCATTGTGCACTCTGTGGCCTAATACTGTTTTTGGTTGCCGGCCGCCTCCATAATGTCATTGTGCCACTGCCTTACCTCATTACTTGCTGGCCGCCAGTGACCACCACAACTGTGTGGATTGTGCCACTCTGTGGCCTAATACTGTCTGCCAGCCTCCATAATGTCATTGTGCCACTGTCTGTAACCTCATACTGCTTGCCAGCCGTGACCTCCTAACTGTGTGATTGTGCCACTCTGTGGCCTAATACTGTCTTGGGCCCGCCTCCATAATTGTCATTGTGCCACTGTCTGACTCATAACTGCTGCTGCCGTGACCTCCCACAAGGTATCAATGTGCCACTCTTGGCCTAATACCTGTTTTTGCACGCCTCCATAATGTCATTGTGCCACTGCCTGATGACTCATACTGCTGCCGCCGTGACCACCAACACTGTTGGATTGTGCCACTCTTTGGCCTAATACTGTCTTGCCCGCCTGTCCATAATGTCATTGGTGCCACTGTCTGAACCTCATACTGCTGCTGCCGTGACCTCCACAGGTATCATTGTGCACTCTGTGGCCTAATACTGTTTTGGCCGCCTCCATAATGTCATTGTGCCACTCCTGACCTCATACTGCTGCCGCGCTGTGACCACCACACTGTGTGATTGTGCCACTCTGTGGCCTAATACTGTCTTGCCTGCCTTTCCTAATTGTCGATTGTGCCACTGTCTGACCTCATACTGCTGCTGCCGTGACCTCCCACACTGTGTGGATTGTGCCACTCTTGTGGCCTAATACTGTCTTGCCGCCTCCATAATGTCATTAGTGCCACTGTCTGACTCAATACTTCTGCCCAAACATCAGCCGTGTGACCTCCACACTGTGTGATTTGCCCCAACACTGTTGGCCTAATACTGTTTTTGTGGCCGCCTCCAGAATTTCCCTTGTGCCACTGCTGACCTCATGCTGCTGCTGCCATGACCTCCACAATGTGTGATTTGTGCCAGCTACCTGTGGCCTAATAACTGTTTTGCCGCCTCCAGAAATGTCATTGTCACTGCCTGACCTCATGCTCTGTGGCTCCGCCGTCACCTCACACTCTATCACTAATGTTGCCACCTGAGCTCTCAGCTTGTTTTTTTCCAGCTTTCGCTAGCATGACTTTATCAGGCTATCATTCCCGCTTGAGTTTTTTTGTCAGATTTTTGCCCTCTTTATGTTAAGTGCCCAGGGAATTTTTTATAGAGATAGCAAAAGATTCTAAGAGCGGCGCATGCAGTCATGGTCGTGTCATAAACTAAAACACAACATTGTATGAAGACCAAACCAAGCTCCCTCTGCATATTTAAGGCAGGCATACAAAGCGTTCTACAGGCACCTGAGCTCTGGGCAGCCCTGGTAAATAGCTGTTTTTTAACGTGATTTTCGTGCCGAAGTAATTCGGTCCGAAAAACTGAATTTTTTGTCAGAAAATTTCGTCTAAGTGACCGAACCGATTTTTGAGAATTTCGCCGATCTCTAATAAAGACACAGTAGCATACTGCCGAGACTGGTTACGAAAGTGTTTAAGGATATCAAAGTCCATGTTTTGGAGTGGCCATCACAAAGCCTGATCTCATCCTAGTGAAAATTATGGGCAAAGCTGAATAAGTTAGGTGCAGTAAAGGCGACCTACAAACATGCTCAGCTTAGCACGTAGTTTTGTCAGAGAAGTGCCAAAATTCCTATCAATTATTGTGAGAAGCTTGTGGAAGGATATCTAAAACGTTTGAACCAATTCTTACAGTTTAAGGGCAATGCTACCAAATACTAATGACTGTAAACTTGTAACTTTGCAGAAAGTAATAAAAATGCCTTAAATTCTTTCTCATTATTTTGGCATTTGGCAAATATAAAAAATTTTGGTTCCTAAATGGGGAAAGTTTTTTCTGATTTCATGTCAGATAGTGAGAAAAACATGCATATGTGTCTTTTTATATAGTGTATGGAAACTTCTGGTTTAAACTGTACATCCTTGGAAAGGAGAGAAAGACCGAGAGATAGAGGAAAAAAGACACGAGGCAGAGTATAAAAGGCATGTACAGTAGCTCTATGGTGGGCCCACAGAATAAAAATCACTGGTGGACAATTAACTCCACAATGAAATTCAACTGTTGGGCCCTAGGCACCCCCATCATAGTATGAACAGGACAACATGTATGAATGAGGCTGTGCCAGTTATCTGGCATCAAAAAGGTTTAGTAGTCCTGTTCTATACATGTATGAATAGTTACACTATTCGTACACTATAAGCGCCTGAGCGACTTTTTAATGCGCCAAAGATTTGGGACATTCTGGGGGCTTTGCACCACATTCATAGAATTAGACAAATTTATGAATCTTTGACGCCAAACTTTGACGTGGAACAGCCAGACCATGTTAAAGGTGGTGCCTGAGCCAGACTTGTTGTACTGGCACTACAATGCGCCTGTATGTATAAACTGCAGAAGAACAGGTTCATACATTCTGACGCATTCTATACTGCCTCAAAGCAATTTAGAACTGACCTGTCACAGCCAATAAATTACTAAATAATTCATTACTCTTAGATGGAAATAGTGGTTGATTGCAGAAGACTTAAGTAAAGCGTATACATTATAGCTGTTGCTTGTACTGTGATATATAACGACAATGGTTGAATATAGAGGAGAACTTAAGGACATCTTACTGGTGATTTTCAGGTGGAATTGCTCTTCGATGTAGCTGTAGATACTTATTAATTGGCCATGAATTAATGTTCGGAAGACTGCTGAATTAGCTCTGTGGTGAGGAGTATTAATACTGCCAGTTTTATATTCATTGTTCATTCCTTTCAAACCTCTGTCTGAAGTCATTAGTCTGCTCATTTTATTTTAATTATAACAGGCAATAAAATTCAAATAAATACTTGTAAAGTAGCATTTTAGCTACAATCCTAAATGCAGTTTGGATCTTAGCTTCTCATCACACCACATTGATCCTGTACTGCTATTTATCTTTATCAAGACTAAACGAGACTTGCACAACATAGCCAATACATTATCCATGACGTACATAATGCAGCTTGAACATTTCCTCTAAAAATAGTGTGATTTCTAAAATCTCTGTTTTTCAGTATAAAATTGGGGAAAGACAAATAGCCTAGTGTTCAAGAACTAAGGGCTCTTGTGGCTGATACACCTAAATGTATGGTATTCAAAGCCTCATATCTAGCAAGCTTTAAATTGAAATATTATTTTTAAAAATATATGTGATTACATTAGACTTGTATTTTAGGAAATAATAATATTATGTCTTCTTGAGCAGGAAGGTGATTGTTAATAACTGGATTTTAGATAGCCCACCTAGTGTTTAAACTTGGGTAAACCTTGTTATGTTTACACTAAAGTGGTTGTCTGGGACTTTAACATTGATGGCTTTCCTTAGGATGGACCATTAATGCTTTAACAGTGAATATACTACCTCAGAGATTGCAGTTGGTTAGCAAAATGAAGGTGCTGTGTCACCTTCATTACTTATGTAGAGACACAGTAGTTTCACTGAATAAGGGGTTATTGGATTCCGAGATTTAAAAAGAATTGAACAGGATGACCTTCAGTACCAGGCACAGTGAACCATACAAAGCTACTAGGCCTGTGTGAACAGTGGAGGAGACTATGAACACCACAGCTCCTTATTGTGCTAAATTAGGTGGATTCCAGAGGTTGGACCATACTAATCATATATTAATGTTCTATATAGTTCTAAGTCTAGGAGAATCTCTTTAGGCGCTAATTTTATACTATTCCAAAATGCTTTTAACTAAAGAAAACCTCTAGCAGTAGCATGAAATTGGTAAACTAAAAAATATTTCACTGCTCACCTTGTTTGGTGATTATTCTCTGCAGGTGCGCGGAAATGGCTCGTAAAAATAATAATAATAACCTTTATTTATATAGCGCCAACATATTCCGCAGCACATTATAATTTGTAGGTACAGACAAAAAGACATATATTGCGCAATAAAAAGCTACTTACAGATGAGACACAAGGAATGAGGGCCCTGCTTGCAAGAGCTTACAATCTATTAGGGTGTATGGGTGAGAAAAAGGGTAAGAAGTGCTAGGTTCTCTTGAGAACCCATAGAGCTGTTGCTAACTTCAATGAAGTTGGGCAACAAAGAAAGTCTTAGACCCAGACAGTTTTTATACATGTGGTTCACAGTGTCTACAAGATACAATAAACCACCTGGAGGAGATTTTGTGACAACACCAAAAAACACAGGGCTACAGATTGTAGTTGTCACACAGTGCATTCATCTATTGTTGCTCTGAAATGATTCCGAAATTATATTTTATAAATCAGATGCTTTCACCTAAATGGGACCCAGCAGAGAGACAATGTGAAAATGATGCAGATAATGAAGAGGCTGCTGTATTTAATTTTTTACTTTCTCCTATTAGATCAGATCTAAGGCAGCTGCTACGCAACTGCCTTAAACAAATTTCAGGGCAGATCTGCTGACCATGCGCTGCAGCTGTATCTCATTAGAGTGGAGTTGCTAATGGCTACTCCCTTTCTAAAATGTTCTGGTTCTGGAAGCAGATTATATTGTTTGTCCTGGGAGATTGTGTCTAGTAATATTCTAAGTATTTTTGATCCAGCTATCCAGATTCTTGATTATTTGAATATATTTGTTCTGTCTATTCTTGACATGTGAAGTTTTTCTTAGTTGGTTTCTTAATTCCTGGAGTTTTCATATTTCTCCGTTTTTGTCAGTGTTAATTGTCTCTATAGTCCTCTTACTTCTGTCTGGGTCAGTTGTAGCTTGGGGATATATTCAGGAACAACAGAGAATAGGTGATGCCTGGTGTTAGGGTCAGTGTTAGGGATAGGCCTAGGGAAAGATTCAGGTTGAGGTCAGTACTTGTTTCTTGTTGCTCTTATTCCAGATAGAAGCTATTTATTTTTATCCTCATCAGTGTTTATGCCATCATCTTCCTCATTAATCTTCAAGCTCATCTAATAGTAAATTTCTCTATGATATCGTGTTTGGTACATGCTTTGTACAATTGGTTACTGTGCCTGCTGGGTTTGGGTATAATTTGGCTCTACCCAAGTACTATGAGTGTTATTTTAGTACTGAGGGACACTGTTAGGACCCAGTAAAGAAAACTGCTAAAGTTCTTTTATCTTGTGACAACCAAAGTCCTAATATGCAGCGCAATTACTCAACATCTGTGTGGGTGCGCTTATGTAATATTAATGGTCTTGCCTAAGGACAGGCCATCAATTTTCAAAACCCAGATAACATATTAAATGCATCTTTCAATAAAATAAATGGTAATGGTAAATGCATTTATTAACAAACAAATATAAAAAAGAAAAAAGGATTATGAATTGCATATCAGTCAATGTTCACATATTCTGTTGACATGGTTTTGATAGTAAAACAAAAATTATATAGTAGTAAATATGATAGCCAGGAAGTGTATATTCAAATATATTTTTCTTTATCATAACAGGAGAGGAACAGTGTATTCTACCCATAAATAATATACTGTCAAAATAACTGCACTTTATGATCATTTTATACATTTGTCTTTACATTGACCGTGTTAGGGAAAGTGTAATGAGCTCTACAGGGAACATCTGATAAAGTTACCTTAAGAACATTACATCTTCTCTCTATATCCTGCATGAAGTTTTTCAACTCCACCTGTGACTGTAACATCCAACAGAGCAGTGCCAAGCATAAGGTCCACAGATGCATAATTCATAACATTGGAAGCAGCGGAGTGAGCCTCAGGCATAAAGAAGCACATAATTAACTTGGGGAAAAAGCAGGGAGGCAGATAGTTTGAAATGGGATAGCGGTATGGGAATCTGGATTAGAAGAGGCATCGTAAGGAAAAGAGGGGTAAGTATATAGTATGGATGTGGGGTTGAAGACCATCTTAGAAGCAGTTGACCAACAGTTAGTTTAAAACTAGTGTGGTTGCTGTAAATAAAAAAAAATTAAAAAAAACAGGATTATGAGCAGAATTTCATCTGGCCTTCCTTCTCCTATGTCGTCTTCTCTGGATGAATTAATGGCTTCTGTGCGTACTGTGACTGGTAGTCTGGGGCGCGCCAGTCTAGGCTGCCGGAACGGTTAAGCCCCGAGGTGACACCTATGGCATTTGGAACCCCGTTAAGAACCCTCCTCTTGTTGGGCTGTGCAGATACCAGCAGGACGGGAGGAATCTGTTGGCAGAGCCGCTCCTGTCTTCAGGAACAAAAAGAGGTTGTGGCGGTTGCATCCCCTAGTGATGCATTCCCTAGTGCCAGTTGAGGTAGCAGCCCGGTGCCTTCGTAGAAGTGATTTGAGAGCAGACCGGGCTGCGGGTCCAATTGCCAGGTGAGAAGGGATCATCTGTTTGAGGTATGTGGACTGCATGGACACCATGGCAGAGGATTCTCCATCTGAAAGTGTCCCAGCGGCTGTTGGGGTGATCCCCAGGGATGGCCAGCTGAGGGGCGTTCGTGGAGAGGGGTTTATAAATAGTTATTAATAGTTTATTAATGGGAGTGTGGAAAGAGCAGAGCGAGTATTACATGATTTCTGAGGCATTATGTGCCAATTGATGGCATTGGGGGCTGGGAGTCAGGGGTTAATAGGGACAACTGTGCCTGCGTTGCTGGGGGCTATGGGTGTTGGGCCAGCTGGGGATGTTGGTACACCGATGGGAGTGTTCAGTCAGTGGCAGAGGCATGGCATTAGGGGGAGGTGCTAATATCCCAAGCAAGTGAGCCGGCGGGGTCTGGTGCAGAGGTGGGTAAAGGAAAAAGTAAGGATGAAGTGAGGTTGGAAAAAATGACGCAGGGAAAGGTGTATGTTTGTTTCGAGGCTTCATTGGATGTGCATCTGAAATTGGATGTACGGGAGAAAATATGGAAAGATGAGTACATGGAGATTTTCTCTCTGTTGCCAATGGAGAAAGTTAATTTGCATAGGGTTAAGCCAGAGGATTTCAAAGAGGAGGAGGAGGTATCGTTTGATTCTGAAGACAAACACCAATTGGTTGCAGGCATTCACCATTCTGGCGAGCATTATACAAAAGTCACCAGAGAATTGATCTGTGCTTTTTGGGTACATGGACAGTATTGGGGAGGTGTATTTTTTGTATGGAGGCATGGCATGGCTGCGGTACAACGAGCAGTTGCATCGATAGAAGCTGGTTCGGCCTATTTTTATGGAGAGGATATAAGTTTGTGGATGCAGCTGATCGTTGCCCCAGAAGGGAGGGGCTTTTGCTTTCCAGGCATGGTCTGGGGCTCTATGGCGAGTTGGACCTCAAATGTTGGCAGTGTAACATGGGGCATTGCAAGTTTGCTTGTCCAGATGTCTTACAAAAGGAAAAGGCAAAGCCGCTGAGTCTGTCCTGAAGAAGTAGAACTCCAGTGAAGGTGAATGAAAGGAGATCATATTTCGGAATTTATCTAAATAGTGAGGCAACTGTGTTTCAAGTTATAAGCTTGACAGGAAAATCTGGCTTATCACACATAGGAGACATTTAGAATCAGAAATCAGACAAGATATGCATGGAGAATGCCCCCTCTTCTCAGTTCTCTCTCTGAAAGGAAGGCCCATTAGAGTGGCAGGGAAAATTGTCATTCACAGAAGAGTGAATATCTCACCCAGCCAATTTATCTTTAATATGGACCAACAGTCAGTTCCAGAAAAAAAACCAAAGGCTTTCTTGTCCTAAAGTTGGTCTGAAGTTAAGGTAAGAGACTTAATAGGGATAATCCTGATAATTGATGTTGGTCTCAGGTGAAAAAAAAGCTGTTTGCAGACCCAGCTCTATAAAAAAAAACAAAAAACAGGGAACTATTGCTTAATATGCCAAGTAAGACAAAGAAAGGACTTTTGTTGTGCCACAAAGCTATACAACCTGACTTACATCCTAATAACTTATTTGTGGTACTGGGATAAAGATCTTAAAATTTCTTTTACGAAATCCACAATAACATTTTTCTTTTTTCTTTACCTTAAATCATCATAATGCATCAATCATCGTTAATCATCCAGGAAATTATTGTATAGATGTTATGTGACCCCAGTTTGCCTTGCAAGAATCTTTTCCCTCCACTCCAACCTATGCTGGAGATGTAATGCAGAAGTTGACTCTGTCCTGCACATCTGGTGGAACTGTCACTCTATCAAACCATTTTGAGAATCTATTTGGCATTTCATTAAAAGTATACTAGTGAGGATAAAATGGTTTGGTACTCCAGTGATGGCTCTATTATCACAAGATGCAGAAGAGATGACCCTACATGATGCTTATTAGCCCATATACTCATGGTAACTAGAGCCTATATAGCGAGACTTTGGAAAAGCCTATCATCCTCCCATTCCTATCAGAAATATATAATGCTATACAATACAATTTCACAATAGAAAAGCAAATAGCATATTCCTCTCTAAAATGTAAAAAAGTGTGGAATAAATGTGGAAATTTTTAACACATACAGCTTTCCTATACCTCTCCTCCAATATGACACAACCATCTCTATATACAATCTAACTTAGTAAATATAAAGCGATATTTTTACTTATAAGCAGTCAAGCAATTTTTTAAGCAATTTCCATTGTCATTCTTGTTCATGTCTGTGCCATCGTCTGCTTGCTGACCCCCCCCCCCCCCCCCCCCCCCCCCCACCCCCCCCCCCCTCCCCCCCCCCCCCCCCACCCCCCCCCCCCCCCTTCTCCCCCCCCAACCACCCCCCCCCCCCACCCCTCTCAAACCCCACCACCCCCCCCCCCACCCCCCCCCCCCCCCCCCCCCCCCCCGCCCCCCCCCCGCCCCCCCCCCCCCCTCCCCCCCCCCCCGCCCCCTTGTCTTTTCAAACATCATCATCTAAAGGTTCTTTAGTTTTTCATTTGATATATGCTCCATGTTATTAATTCCTGTGACTGATTGTAACCATTTGGCTCTTCTTAAGTCTTGGGGAAATCTGGATACTGGGTTAGGACCCAGGAAATGTGTCTTCTAGGGGTAAAATTCAGTTCTGTTCTTACCATTTTACCTAAGTAAATGTCAATCTGGTCTAATGTAGAGGTATGATTTACAGGTTTTATTAATTTCCTCGACTTTTGCATTACCTGCAGTTAGACATGTAGATTATGTAAATCCTGTTGATCATAGGAATTGGAGCCTAGTAATAGAATATTTCCTGTTCTGTAGAGATCCCTTCTCAGCAGTCTTCTCATTGTCATCATAGAAAGAATTACAATAAAAGGTAACACCAATAGATAGATAACACACGATCCAACATTCACAGTAGGACATAGCTCATCTTCTCCCATACAGCTAATATAAACATATCTCTGAATGCTATTAACAGCAGCTAAGACAAGATGGCTGCCAACATTATTATGGTCAGAAAATATAATCTACAGTAAATATAAAAAATCTACATTCAGAAAATAAGAACCATTAGTAAAACTAGTATGCATCTATATATGGTTATAATTATTTTTTTTTAAAAAGTATATGCTATACATTCCCTTAAATCATGAATACTTTCCTAGTAGCATGAAAAATAAACAACAATGAAGTTCCCAAGCAGGAAGCCATGGGCGCACATTTAGGTGTAAAAACATGGCACCATAGCACAGCCATGGAGTCCAAGCTGACACTAAAGTTTGAAAAGTCTGTGCCCAGGGCATGCCAGTCCATAGCTGAAAAATAGGTGGCCCATTTTTCATACATGAACTAAAAAAACTGAAAGTTGACAAGCATTTACACTAGATTGATTTAAGAACCCGATTTTTCAAGGCATTACTATAATGTTTAGGAATTATTCTGGGGTTTATATATCCCTTAAAAGATATTAAAAATTATAAAAAAATGCAGCTGCTCCTATTTTTGGTGAAATGTTTGTGGCTCTTCTCCTCTTTTGACATATGGGATTTTGGTCACTACCTTGTAACTCCACAGGGTGTTGTCTCTATTTATCTTTGTCTTGCACTGCTCGTATATACAGTATATAGTTTTTCATCTTCATGGGTGAGTTTGCCTGTACAGCGATCCCTCAAGTTACAATGTCCTCTGGATACAATAATTTCAACATACAATGGTCTTTCCTGGGACATTACATGTTGGGTATAGTTTTAAGATACAGTGTTCCAGACACTGATTCGGCCAATGATCATGAACATTTTGCTTGTAAAACATTTGTATTAGTGAAGTGCATGCAGTGATGACGGGTCCCCCCCCCCCCCCACCCCCCCCCCCCCCCCCCCCCACCCCCCCCCCCTTTTTATAGTGCCACTGCTCTTTACATATGCCCAAGTGAGCAGTTCCTTTGAGCATCAGGTGATGGTGGCCCAACTTTCTTTTTTTGCTGGTACATTGTATGTAAAACAACAACCAAAGCTAAAATAAGGCAAACGTGCTACAGACCCTAGAAAATATTGCCTACCTTTATATCACCCCAACAATATTTAGGCAGAGAAAATGGTGCATGTAGACTGGGATGACATAGTCCAACATGCAGCAAAATTCAAGTCCCTTCTGATTAAAAACACCTGTAATATCCCAATGTGCAAAAAAAAATGTTCAAAATAACATGCAGCAAAAAACAGATATAAAGCCTCAGAAAGGCCACCGTTCATATAGACATACCTGATTTTTCACTTCTTCTGAAACAGAGGATAGTGCTGCGCCATCAAAAAAGCTTATCCACATATGTTTAGCAAATAAAATCCCATAGCTACCTGTTTTAAGCAGCTCCCTAACTTGAGCGCTCCGGCTGGAAGCGTGCAGACTGACACACATGCGCAAGCCAGAAAGCGGTCGTGACGTCACTAAGGCCCAATGAAGTCTCACCAGTACACAATAGCCTACGCAATTCGGAGACTATATGGACTCCTTTGTTGGGGATTTATAAAGTACATTGTATATAAAGTACATGACTCAAGCTCCTGTCGTGAAAAATAGAAAGTGATTTCCAGCAGCTCTTTCTGAGGTTATATGTAAGGACTCGTTTTATCTGTGTAAGTTTATTTAACCTTTATTTTGTATCTCCTCATCAGAACAAATCTCCAGTTTTCCATAGAGTTATGCTTTTAACTTACAATGGTCATCCCAGAAACAATTAATATTGTGTGTTGAGGGAGTGCTGTACTTGAATTTGTGGTCTTATTGTAAGTAGTAAGTTTTGTTCTATTTATATTATCTTCATATGTCATTTATTGGAGTGTTCTTGGAGATTATACTTGGCTTCATCACAGGATGTATATTCATAGTTATTGGTTTTTATTAACTGTACCCTGGGATATTTTTTCCTTCCTTATCCTTGACTAAGCATCATGGACATATGTTATTCATCTGCACTAGCTATAACTATATGGCACTATGTAACTATATATACAGTATTTCTGTATTAACTTTTGTAGGACCATATTGGATGATCCCATGCTGATGGGGAGCTATCCCTGTTCATTGATGGGATAGTTGTTAGATACTATTGGCAGTTTGTCTTTTTAAATATTTTTAAGCATGTCGCTGCTATTTAATAAAGCTTCATTTTACTTTATTTTGAGTGTTCATCCTTATGATGTTTTTCTTCTAGAATATACAAATGGGAATCATGACAGCACTTGTCAGGAGCCTGGAATCTGTGACAAAACTGCTTAGGAGTGTAGGGAGCTTTAATTACCCTGCAGCCAGTCATGCATGTTTTCTCTGGATCACTCCTGCTTCCAATAGGCTCCAATAACAATATAATAAATATAATAAATATAAGCCTCAATAATTTGTACCTGTCAGGATTTTGCCATAAGTTGGACACCAATAAAATGCCCCTTTGCTGTGTTTTTTTTTTTTAGTAAGTTATAGTCTATGAACTCTGGAAGGTAAAACAACTACTAAAGAAACAGTGCCGGTACTTGCCTTGGCACCGAAGCTGGAATGACAGACAATTATGCATAAAATAACTCAAGGGGCATAGATTTGAAAACGGGAACACAGTAGGAGACCAGCCAAATACCACACCCAGAGTTTCTCACAACACCCTAAACTTACATGCAGAGTGCTGATATTTGTCTTAGAAGCCATTGTTTTTCCACCGTCATGCTGGTTATGTAATACGTCCTCACACAACACAACAGGGCACACATTTTTACAACAGCAGATCGTCTAGCTTCTTTTTTGGTTTAGTTAATTGTTAAGATACAAGACTTTGTTCTCCAGTTCTCATTGTCTAGTTTTATAGACCCCCAACCCCCTCTTTTCTGCTCATGCAGACCTGTTACAACAATGCATAGTTGGGAAATTCTTGAAATCCCCATGTGCTGGTTTTCAAGATGAGGGAAGATTTGGGGGTGTGCTAAGGCTGTCATAGCCCAAGGGATGCTATACATAATTCATGAGCATAATTAGAAGGACAGGCAGAGACATTAACTTTGATACTTGTGTCATTATTTCATATCACTAGCCTTTCATGGAATTTGCTACCTACTCAGTCTGTCAATATAGCTGTCAGCTTGTCTATCATCCTCAGCCTCTCGCTACCTGAGGCTCACTGTTTTACAAGCTTCCATTTGGCATTGATCTGTCGGTGCACATGCTATTTTGACTTTAAACCCTATTTGTCTACCCACGTAGCTATATTTGGAAGTGTTAATTACACATGTAGAACCAAAGGGCTACATGTTACAAGGAATTAAAATTCAACTTTTTGAGTGGCAGAGTCAAATGCATGTGTCAAGTCAGGAGTCCTCAGTGCAAATGACTGGACTCAGCTCTGTAGGGCTGCTTTTCTCAAGAGAGGAACAGAATTTCAACATTCACAAATAACTGAGACACAGACTGTCTCTATAGTGCAGTAACAGCACCTGTTTTCCCCAAGCAAGAGGTACAATGACGTTCAATGTGATTACTTTCTTTCATACTTGTAAAAGATTAATGACTATAAAAGTGCTCTAATGCAATTTTAATCAGTTGTGCCTTTCAATATACTGTACTGTTAAAATGAAATAAGAGACTGATATATAGGTAATGGGTGAAGTGGGTTTCTAAGCCATTTATTGCTTTATATGCTTAATATAGAATGAGGTGAAAGCATTAAAAATTAGTCCTTTGTTCAGAGACTACAAAAAGAAATTGTCAATATGAATCTCAGTGAAGAATATGCCAGATGTAACATAGTGTGCAAGTACTTCTCTAGCACAGGGCCTAATAAGAAGGACATATTTTCTCCTATCATCCCATGTCTCCAATTATAGGTGATTATGGTTACCTGTATGGGTATAACACTGTCACTGAACATATGTGCGTCTCCAAGACCGATGGCAAATGGGTTAATATCCTGTCCACATATGTTTATTACACTGTTACATAACTAAACATATACATGATTCCAAGACTGATACCCAATAGTCTATTATCCTAACACCCATATGTATATGCTCATAACACCGTCACCAAGATGAACATATGTGTGTCTCCAAGATCGATGTCCAATGGGTTATTATCTTGGCTGCATATGGTATATGTTCATAACACTGTCACATAACTAAAAATATATGTGGCTCCAAGATTGATGCCCAATAGACTATTATTACCCTTATACCCATATGGATATGCTCATAACATTGTCATTAAGCTAAACATAGTTTGTTAACTTTTTTACTGTATGAAAATTAAAACAATTACACATGCTCAGGTTCTATCTAATATCTAACTATTTTTGATCATGTAAAGAACTAGATTTTGTATTTGCATTTACCATTCTCTACCATTTTTTTTTTAATATGTCCTATTAAAGGTAATTTTGTCTGGGCTCGATCCATGGTGTGGGATTCAGAACTTATAAATTCGTATTTTTTTTGTTGTATTATCATGTTTACTATTTATTGTGGTGTGTCCCAAAAATAATATAACCTGTACAATGTGGAGTAGTAAAAACAGTGGCATAAGGTACTGTTTATTATTGTTTAAGTACCATAGGCAGGTGCTATAGTGTTTGCTGACAGGTGCGATGATCAAAAGGAACTACTAAATAATGAAAAGAGGGGTAATAATTGGCTAACTGCTGCCCCCTTTCCTGCCCAGACCTTAGACTGGATACACACCTCCGCTTGTCTCCGTTTATTGTTTTATTGGGTTTCTGTTATATTCTAACAGCAAGAATGTCTGCAGCAATATTTTTACTCTATTCACAAACAAAAAATTGCAAACCCAATGTAAACCTGGTGGACCTCATAGAACATAATATGATCTTTCAGGATTTGGTAGAATCCCCTTCAAAACAGATTCGTCAAAGCTGACATTGCTGGACTATGAATAACGGCATATAATTTACTTATGTTAACATGGTGAATTTATTGACTATATATTTATTAAATATATATCTTCTATTATTACATATTTACTTGAACTGAAAAGGCCAGCACTGAGATATCCATACTAGCAGCACTGTATAAAACAAAAGTGGCAACAAATATGAGAGTGGTAGTAATGGTATTCAATTAGATTCAAAGTCTGTGTCTATGTAACTGTGCCCAGAGAGTGACTGTAAGTATTTGTGAGTAAGGGATCCTAGACAGGGCTCGACCATTAGGGCACATAAAGTGCAGTAAATAATGATGTATCTATACAGGAGCGGGAAGTTCTTTCCAAACAGCATTATTACAGTCAGTGTGTCAGCCGTTCCCAGAACTTGCATCTGGTTCTAATGAATGTCCCACTGGGGGTTTAAACACTCACTGTAATAAAGCTGTTTACAGGGCGCTCCTGTTTGCTGCCTTCCACGAAGGTGATGGGATCAGCAAATGTAAGACACACCACATGATAAAATGCTTGCACCCCCAGAGCAACGGGTGACCGATTCTTTAAAAAATAACTTCCTTTACAAATAATTCCTTTCAACATTAAAGACATCTGTCTATTGGTGAAGTCAAACCAAAGCCTTTCATCAAACAGAATAAACAATGCAAGAATTCACAAAATGAAAATGCTGGGGGGTACTAAGGTGCCAGCAGTGAAAGGCATTTTGCCATAAACCACTGTAACCCACAATTAACTTCTCAATAACATGGTAAATGTTTTCCTCTGGATCTTAAGAGCATTGTGTGCATTCTGCATTTGAAGGTTATATTATAGGCTGCTCATCGTTTTACGCATCACCAAAGTTTTGGCAAATTGGAAGTCAAAATCATGCACAGTAGGTTCTGGTGCAATGGAAGTTAAAAAAAACCCCACATTCATTTCAATGGTGATGTCTTCTTATGTGGCATGGGGCTTCTGGCACTGATCTCCATCAGGTATTATGACCAAAAGCTGTACCCACAGCATCTGCAGTGGGAACTGGCTGTAATGTACAGCCAAGCTCCTAGTGGAATAACCAGTATTGGAGGCAGCGCTTTTAACCCCTAGATGCCACACTCAATAGCAGCCATGGCATCTAGGTGGTTGGCAGAGGGAGGGGGCTCCCTCTGTAACCCCTCAGCACCACCGCAATGCAATTTTGGTGGAAAATAATGGTGTTCCTAATAAAAAAAAAATCAATTGATCACATGCTTTTAACTGATAGTGAGACTGAAGAAAAAGAAAACAGTCAAAAAAATGTTTGACCATATACTGCATTCTTTGTCTATCCTGCCATGTGGAATAAAAAATACTTTTCTGTCCCAAAATGATACCCATGAAAATATCAACTCATCCCACAAAGTCCTAACACAGGCCCACCAACAGAAAGAAAAGCTTTTAGATTATCGTTATATTAAAACATGATTATTTTCCATTTGTTTAAGTGACAATTATAATTTTTGGATGTGAGGAGGGTCTGGTGAAAAAAAATTTATGGCCTGTAAAACGGGGCCCTAAAAAGAGTGGGGCTTGCAAAAACAATTCTGCGGAATCTCCCTAAAGATAATTTTAAAAAGTTGTTCAGTACACTCACATGGGGCAAAGCGACCATTTGCATTCCCTTTTTATATAATAAGCTATTTTTTATATGTTACTTGTATATAGACCAGTTACAGGCCAATTGCCTTAAAGGGGTTGTCTCACTACAAGGATTACTTTTTATGTTAAAGATCTTGCAAAAACAAGTCACTTTGCAATATGTGTCCATTAACAATATCCACCTTTTCCCTAATATCCCCTTTTGTAGGGGCTGCATCAGCTTCTCAGGTCACTATAGCTACAGACCTGTTTGTTCTCTCCTGATAGGTTGCCCACACTGGTTGCTATAAGCTACAGACCTGGCTTCTACTGCACCCTATTTAAGCCAAAAACACCCCCCTGATTCAAAGTGAAACCAAGAAAACAGGACTGAGGTAAAATGAATCAATGTACCGTAGTGAGACAACCCCTTTAACTAGTCTCCAACCGCCTGTCAACCTTAAATGTCCAGGCAATGGCTGTATATCTCTGCATGGATGTTCTGGAACATTCCTGCAGAGTGTGCAGCTGCGTGGGTGGAGAGTTGGCTTTCAGTGATAGCTGGGCAGGGTGGTTTATTACCATCCCTACCTTCTGGATCGCTGTGTATACACATGACCGCAGGGGCTTGGTAACTAAAAAAAATAAATCAACTCTGCAGTCAGTGCAGGGGATGTACATTCTCTGTATTTCCTCTCTAACTATGGCTATTATATCAGCTCCAGTTACAAGGGAACGCAGAAAAAAAATGATGTGAAAATGCTCCTCAAAGGTGTTTTTCTGACTTAAAGGGGGAACAATATGTAAAATAAAATAAAATAATAAAAAAAATATACAATAAGTATTATGACAATTGACAATTAGTAAGAGCCAAAATCCCAACTTTTAACATCCCAATAACCCTAAAACTTTGTATCACCTATACAGAAATTTTGTGATGGAAAAGTAACACAATTAGAAAACTTATTTTAGTCCCACTTTTGCTGTTAAAAAAATAAATGAATAAAAAATGTGAGACAAACTTTTTAGCTTACTATCTTCCCTCTTATTAACCCCTTAAGGACCCTGCGATTTTTTTTTTTTTGTTGACATGTTCATTTTTCCCCCCTCCCCTTTCCAGAGCCATAACTTTTTTATTTTTCCACTTACACAGACCTATGAGTGCTTTTATTTTGCGGGACAAGATGTACTTTCTAATGGTGTTAATCATATTACCATAGAATATACTGGGGAACCGCAAAAAAATTCCAAGTGGGACAAATTGGGAAAAAAACGTACTTGCACCATATTTGCTGGTTTTTTGCTTTTACGGCGTTTAATCTTCGGTAAAAATTATGTGTTATCTGTGTTATCTACAGAGTGATATGCATCCACAAATACCAATCATGTATGGTTTCCATTATGTTTTGGTACCATAAAAAAATTCCAAACATTTTCTATTTGTGAAATTTGCGCCACGGCGCCATTTTGTGCGACCAATAACTTTTTTTGTACTAACACCTACAGACGTCAGTGAGGCAGAATTTTTTGCGGGCTGAAGCGTACTTTTTATTGCTAGCAGTTTGGAATGCATGCAACTTTTTTGATCACTTTTATTCAAATTTTTATGCACTGTAAAATGACCAAAAACCGCAATTTTGCTGTTTGGAATTTTTTGTCTTCTACGGTGTTCAGTGCACAGGATAAATGATGTTATATTTTTATAGATCAGACTTTTTCGGACGTGGCGATACCAAATATGTGTAACTTTTTTTATTATTTTATTGTTTTTATTTCTAAAATGGGGAAAGCAGCGTGATTTGAACTTTTAATACTTTTTTTGTACTTTAAAACTATATTTTTTTTTCTTTACTTTAACATTGAGTCGCCCAAGGGTGCTTCACCACTAGGGGGCGTGATCGTTAATACAGCCTAATGCATTGTCTATGCAATGCATTAGGCTGTACCAAGATGGCGGTTTCCCCACTTCCTGCCTGAGGCCGGAAGTGGGGCAATCGGGAAAATGGCAGCGATGGGAGCCTTCACAAGGTTACGCTGCGGGGCCTCGAATCGCCATGAATCTGTGCCGCGGCATCTAAAGCCCCCCCTCCCCCCCCGCGCGCGCGCTGTAATTGCTGGGTGTTAGCTGCGATCAGCCGCTAAGGCCCGCCGGCGGTGCGGCGGGGTCACGGAGCACTCCCACCGGAAAGACCCTTATCGACCCTGGGATGTACTTATACGTCCAGGGTCGTTAAGGGGTTCAAAAACAAAACTAATGTAAAAACTACATAACAGTAAAGCCTAACATATCATGGAAAATGGTGAAAAAACTGGTAGAATAACAGAGTGCAAGAAAGCGTTATAGCAATCATTCCCATGTGTACTACAGAAAACAAAAATGTACCTGGTCAGGAAGGGGACACACAGTTCGATCAGGTTTAGATAACTGGTTAAGATGACTATATGAATCTTACTTGTGTCAGCTGTAATATTGTCATAGAGACCACCAGAAGATCAAATCAATAACCTTCTAAATATATCAATAACCACATCCGATCCTGTCATAAGTAGTATCATTTATGACATATGTATACATATGGGCATTAATGTTTTTGCTAATTTAGATCCATACAAGATCTCCATGACTTAAATGCACATAGCAGTAAACTCCTGACAGGGGGCGAGTTGCACCAGCCAATGGGAGGACCCGGAGGCCGCTCCAATCAGCTGCAGGGGCGGTATCCAGGAATCCCATTTAAACTCCCTGAAGGCTGGGTGCTGCGCCTGTGATATTCCTGGCTACCTCGTGTACTTGTTCGGTTTATTGTGTTTTGCTTATCTGTGTACCTGACCTCGGCTTGTTCTCCCGACCCCGGCTTGTCTCCGATTTTGTCTTTGCTTCCGTTTGGGTTTGACCTCGGCTTGTTTAAAGTTTATTCCTCTGGTTCTGATTTGTTTGGGTTTGCGTTCCTATTTGATATTTGACCTGGACTGTCTGACTATTCTTGCTTCTGCCGGCCCCAGCACTTGAGCAGCGCAGGGACTGTCGCCCAGTTGCCGTCTGCCGCCTAGGGCAGCACGTCAAGAAGGCAGGGACAGTGGGCTGGGTTCCAGTTAGGGCTCACTGCACCTCCCTTGACGTGACAGTCACGTAATAAAAAAATAGAAATGCCTCAATGCTTGAAATGCGTCAATGGTTCATCTTTGTCCATATTAGTGTCCACATTTTAATGGTTTTTCCAGTAAATGAGTTTTTTTAACCTAATAAGATTGCTGAATTGCTACAGTTTTTTTCATTAATCACCCAATAGTTCAAAAATAATACAATTAAAGAGTATATAACCTAATACATTACAGATGGAAGGTGGGAAATCCCACATGTATGGCTGCCCTACCCTAGTGTTAATCATAGTTTCTTATTATGGCGTTTCTATTATCATGTAAAATATGGTTCCCTTTTTGGGAGATTTTTGAATGTTTTTAACATGTGGTGTCTTTTGGATTGAAGAAAGATTAAGGGTGACATGTCCCAATATGAATGCGCAATAATTTTGGTGTATTTTGCGTCAAAAAGCTTTTGACTCCATATTCTCAATATAAATGAACTGTAATATGCCAGAACTAGGCGCATTATACGCCGGGCACGACACATTGTACTGCGCCTAAAAAGGCGCATTAAATATAGTAGCAATGATACGCTGTGCACCTCCATAACACAACATGCCTATCGAGGTGCATTACATACACTAGCAATGATACGATATGCTCCTCCGATATGCAAAGCGCCTCAATAGGTGCACTACATACACTAGCACTGACATGTCGTCTTTTGTATTTTGTAACTCACACCATTCCTTGGTACCTTTATTCAGTCTCTTGGCTATTATAAGTATATGACATACAAGACTGCTTGAGAATGAGAATCCTGTCAGATGACCGCTAGAACTGTGGCTTGTTTTGCTTAATTTGCCTATTCAGCCGACTTGGTGATTTGTACAACTCTGATCCTTACAATAAATTATTGATAATCTTATTTGCTTTGCTTCTGAATATTGGCCCAATTAGGGACTTTCTAAACCATTGTTAAATTCAATGTCTGTAATAAATGATGTCTTCTGGTGGATCTTTTTCCACTCTATCAACCCAGGGTCTCCCCAATGCCAAGATCTGTTTTTATCCATCTTTTTTTGTTACTTGTTACTTAGCCCCCTCTCCAATCATTTTCATTTCTCTTTTCTCCAGGGTCTTATGTAATATTTTACATAAGTGTTGTTGTATTTTGGTGCATTCTCAATGTCAAAAAAACAGCAAGAAATATATTTTCCAGACAGACGTATCAGTACTACAATTAAAAGTCCTAACAAAAGCATACCGGTGGTGGAAAGGATGGCAGGCTTCATTGTGACAATTTTACACACTACAACAGCATCTTATAGAGATCCTGAATTTTGTGTAAATTTGTAGCATTCCAATACCATCAAGGACACTTCCAGTTTTCAAGCTGCAAAAGAGCAGCGGTCTGCAAACATGGAACTAAGGTGCTTTTACATAGAGGTAAAGTGGATTGTTGAGCATCTGTTTTGTCCTGAATTTTTGGGCATTAGATGTTAGCATTTATGCTCTTAGATTTATTCTTTTTTGATTTATTGTGTAATGCATTATCTGCAAGGTGGAGATACTCGCACAGGGCTGCCTCCTGCTGGAGATCTGTGCAGGAGAAGGATTGCTCTCTAGACTTGTAAATGTTTTATAGAAGACACAGAGGATCTGTGACAGAAAAGAACAGGGGAAGAATGTCTAGTAAGAGCCAGAAGATGTAAATTATTTAAATTTAAAAAAAGAAATAGAAAAATATCTAAAAAATGAAGACAATATTGTTTATTAACATTAAGAAATGACATTTCTCAAAGGTCACTGGATTCCCACTACAAGCCTGCCTACATTCTTGCCTTGCTTATCAGCTGTAGCCAGTATACTGTCCATGTATTATTTAGTAGAATTTGACTCTTTTCTAGCTCACTTTTTTGGTATGCACCATGAGGTTTCATCCCCTTCCCTAAAATGTATTTTGGGATTTTTCATTTTTTTTGCAAGTAAATCTTCCGATGTTACTTTTTTTCCATTTTAAGTAGCATAGGAATTAGGTGCACAACCCCACAAGGCGAATGCATATGATCCTTTGTCAATGAGAATGGCAATTATTTTGGCAGTACTCCCCCATCAGTATTCTTTTGGTGCTATTTTTTTTTTATCTTGCAACTAATTTTCTGATCCCCAACTTCTCTTTCTTGCCCTTGTACAGCAACTTGAAGTTCAACTAAAGTGATGGCATACACGCTATCTAACTATAACCCTTACATAAACCAGCAATTACAGTAAACGCCATCACGCTATGTCCAGTCTTAAGTCTGAGGCTTTGGGGTAATATTTGACTCAGTATTCTTTTTAAAATTTTACATCCAAGTACAAATCACTTCCTGTTTACTTCACCTGGTTTTTGCAGGTCTGTTCCGTCCTTACCCATGGTAGAACCCAAATGTCTATGCATATCTCATTTTGTCGGGCTACTGCAACACTTTCCTTGTTGATTTGCCACCAAACTAACAAATATAGTCTACCATCAACTTGGTTGCTTTACTCATCTATGTGTCTTCTCACTCCTCCACTGCCTCTTCTTTTTGTCAGTCTCTCAATCTAGCAAGTCCGAATAAAAGTCCTTATACGACAAGCAAAAACATGTCCAGTCTAGCATTTCCATACGTTTCCAAACAAATTGCCCAATATCAATTCTAGCAAAATCTCAGATCATTAAAACACAATCTTAGATTCTCTGTGCTTTTCCTTTCAGCCATCACTACTCAAACATAGAAATGGCTATAACCTTCAATTCAGTATCTATAGCTGCCTATTTTCAAGACCAATCCTTTGACTGTAAAATCATTTGCCCTCATTACTATTGTGTCTGGCATTCTTCCTATTGTGTCTGGTATTTTTACTATTGTGTCTGGTATTCTTGTTTGTGTCTAGTGCACTCCAAACTTGTCTGGTATTGTTATGTTTTTTAATTTGCTTGTGTATCCTTATCTACTCCCTTCATTTTATTCCAATCTGTATGGCGCCGTGGAGGATGATAAAGTCATAGAAACAAGTGAAGTAATATTAAATATTATAATAGCATAATAATAAAATCATTTTAAATATGTCATTGTTATATTTATTCCGAAAAATGTATAAGTGCAAAAACATTTGATTATTTTGCATGGCTGGGTCTTAATTCAAATATGTATACCACAGTAACATACATCTGATTCTACCTTTGAAATTCTCTTGAGAATGTTTGGAAATAATTGTATGGATGGAAATTACTTAACTAGATAAGTGAGTTGCTCTATTTACTGCCGTCAGCTAATCTAAACTATAGTAAACATAAGACCTCTTAAACACCCAATCTAAATTTAATATAGTAATAGGCAAATTACGGTATGTTTTTCAGTTGACAACTTTTTACATTATATTTTAGGTCTGTATAATGGGTACAAAATTAATAATGGTAATAATTATAATAATAATATCAATGACAATAGTAATTATTGTTAGTATTGTTATTATTACAGCAATACAAATACTTAAAATAATTATAATAATTAATTATTGTTAAATTTAGCCTAAAATTTTCTAAAAAAAAAAATCACAATTTTTAAATATCTCATTGTTGTTTAAATTAAATAGTAAAAATAGTAAGGCCAAGCACTTTAATTTGGTTGTCTTGAGATTTTCAAATGCATCTCTTAAACATTGAAGCCCTATTCTGCCCCTTTGTTGGGTCCCCCTGTGGTTTTACTTAAATAAATGCATCCAGAATGTATCATCAAAAAAATCAGTTCCAAAAATCTGGCACAGATTATTGGTATATATGTATGCCAGTCATAGTATAGCATAATGAATCTTAAACTTATACTTCTTATGACACTAATGAAAATATTCCCCATGCAGTAGGGAGGATCTTCGGGGTAAATTACACTGCACTGGTATACGGTATGTCAGTTTAAAGAATAAGTGTAGTATACACTGTATTTCCCAACAGATTCATGCTAAGGAGTATAGAATACGATACTGACTCTAGTTCAATATAATCTCTTTGATAGATCTTAACCAATGTTTATAAGGTCTGATAGAAACAAAGAGGTATGAAATAAATAACAATACCACAAAAATAAAATAGCCAAAGTTATCCAAAGTCTGCATAAATAACTTTCCGATGTATAATCCTGTCTTTTCCTTTGTTTAATCTTATCTTTTCCCTATGCCTTTCAGAATAATGTTCAAGTCTGTTCCCCTTATTACCTGGTCAGTTTCAACAATTCCAAATTCCATAAGACAAATCCCATGGGAATATAGTTTAACTCAACTTCTTTAATGCTTCAATGCCGACTGGAGGGTAATTAAAAGAGTTACTAATTCTTTAAAGTGAAGGTGTTATTCTAATGTATCCTCTTAGAGCTGGTAGATTTTCGGCATTGTAGGTGGTACACTAAGGCCGGCTGTGGAAGTCTTTGACGTTCTTCATCCTATTGTTCTGAGCTTAAGGTAATGGGTACATGAAAGGACTACTAACTCATTTATACCCACTCTGAAACTGTTCCAATAACTATTTCAGGAACCAGCAGAACTGAGTATATAAAAGCAGGGTGTACCGAACAAGTCACACATCAGTGTCTCCTAACAGTGACAGATACTTAGTGGCATAAAAACAAGATATAAAGACTATGGGGTCCAAAAATATGTAGTCTAGTCTTTGGTAATGCATAGCTTCTAAATAATACAAAAAAGTAAAACATTTCCATTAAACTAAATATTGACCAAATCTTTTTTATTAAATTGTAGTTAACATAAATATTTCTATGTTACCAAATTAACAAAATTTTTCAAGAAAAAATGTGTCTCAAATTGTAGCACATTTCATGACAAATTCCTGATGCAAATACTTTAGTAAATCTATCCTATCCTAGTATTTCCATTGTTAATTTCTATGCAGGTAGTTAAGGGAAATAATAGAGAACATCAGCACCTAAGATGGTCTACTAGAAATTTTTGCCAAGTTTTAACATAATCTTGTCTTTACAGATCTACTTGAAAATAACTGTATGACGATATATTGTATAATGCACTATATTTTATTCTTATAATAAGTGATAAAGAAACTACAAATGATAGAAAAAAGATAGTGAAAATATGGCGTACCCTACCAATTCCCAACACATATCTACAGTATGTAGTTTTTATGAGTAATATTTGGAAATATTGTGGAGTTTTTTGCCACTTGACCAAGAAATATTTTTTAACTTATTTTTTACTTTACACTCAATATTGCAAACCTCTCTACACCCTATATTTCTGTGTTCCAATTATTCACATCTCAAATGTATGATTGTATCAAGATTCAACTTAACAATGTTATAATGGCTTTCCGGGTTATACGTTCTTAGATCACAACCAAAGCCATTGAAAAGCATTGGAAAAGTTGAAACATCGTTTTGTGCCTTTATATCATATTCTATTATCTGTCAAGTTTATTTTTGTTATCTGTATACACTTGATCCCAATGCCTCATTCCCAAACATTGAAACCTCTTTCCCTTTGTGGGCTGATTTCTGTTATAGATCTAAATCACCCTCCTACATAGATTTGGCCAAATTTCTTAATGGTAAAAAATAGATTGCCTTATTTCTTGATTGGATGATCTGATACTTTAAGCTACATACCTCTCTATTTGTCATTGACCATACAAGTGTTAACACTGAGATTTTTTCTGTCTACAGATCTTGCTTTATGATCCTTTACTTTATTAAAACACCTTGAAACATGACTTTAAAGATCATAGATACATAAGATTTTCCAATATGTATGTGCCTTCAGCAGTACAGTACTGTTTGCATTATAAGACAATGGGTACATGCATGAACCTGTGCATATTACAAAACAAGTCTGCTATTCTTACAGTGCATTTTGTTCTAATTGATGGGATATTTGATGATCTTGTGGAAATGTTGTAGATGTTAGGAGTCATGAACACAACCGTATTTAGAACATTGATTATCTTAGTCATAGCATTTTATGGCCCACTATTTACATTTGTTTTTTTTCCCTTTCAACTAGGGTCACAATATTTTTGTCAGCAGCGATAGAGTAGTCTGGCTATACAACCCCTTTTTTTAGGAAGAAGATAGCTCCTTTAATACTCAAAGATCAGCTGTTATTGCTGGAAGAAAACATGCTTGGCTATACACTGTAACTCTGTTGGCCATTTAAATCAATGTCCATCCATGCAATGTTTGGATCTCAGCCACAGCAGGTTGTAGAGTGGCTCTCTGTTCTGGGTTGTAGAATTGGGCCCTACAACAGCCCCATTATAAAATCTTGATGTCCTAAAAGACATAGAGATAGACACAGGAGAAGACTGGCTCAGCAGAGTACCAGAGGATCCACTGGTGGGCCCAAGCTCTGATACAACAATGTAACCCTAATATATCAGGGCCCCCAAAGGTCTAGTAATAGACAAACTAATTTGGAGCTGGCTTTAGAACCATTCACCAGATGTCCTGTTAAAACCTGCATGTGCAATGACTAATTTACCATGGACACGCACATATCCTATAGAGGAAGAGTGGGTTCTCAGAATAATTTATTCTGGTGGGTCCAAGGATCTTCAGCCTGACACTGGAGATGCATTGTGAAGCAACCCTTAGACTGTTCTGTGTGCTGTTCTATAGGTTGAATTAAGGAGTTTATCCACACTTCAAGGTATAAAAGAGCAGGTGAACAATAGCAGAATAAATCATCTCCATCACTTTACAAGCCCGACAGGTGCTAATCCCTATCTCCCCCTGCACAACGCCTTCCATTCATTGGTGAATCCCCCACACGACTGAACTAAGCCCTTTCTCTAAGTGCTAGAAATGCCCTGTCAGCTCTATGTAGATCTGTCTATGTAATATAAGGAGGGGACCAGTTTCTTGCCTTTGGCTTTTTGTGTGTGAGCTATGACAATGGCATCATAGTGTAATTATGTTTACCGCAAACTTTAGGCATTTATTTCCTTTTGTTCACATACCTTTGTTATGGCTCCTTACCTCTTACTTCCACCTCTCAAATACTTAGAAGCAACCTCACCTTGTCTGGGTCTCCTCTATGGGTGTCACTCATTTATCTACACACAGAGACTAATTATGAGCTGTCAAAAGATGTGTGTTTAGACTGTCTTTCTGTATGCTTTCTAAGCCAATGATGGCTGGACAGACTGAAGAAAACAGCAGATGTAAGGGTGAGGTGGAAGAAACAGGCAACACTAAGCTATACTACATAATGTTACAAAAATCTTTTCCACAAGACAATACTTTTCTGTTGCAAAATACATGATGCCGTGAATGTCACTATGGATAGTGAGTTGCATTTACCAAGTAGTACAATAAAAAATATACATTGGAGATATGTGACATTTCCCTCCAAACATGGAAACAAATGCTAAGAAAACACCAGGACTTTTGAATTTAGATAGCCAATGGTAAAAGATAGCTGCATAGTCCTAAAATTGGAGCATGGATTCCTGAGTATTTTTATATCTGCTAGGTAGTTTGGAGTGTCAGGCAGGGCCGCCATACAGGGGGTACAACCGGTACTCCCGTATGGGGCCCGGTGGAATAAGGGGGCCCGCGGCAAGCGGGCCCCCTTATTCCTCACGGCAGAGCGGGGCCCGGCGGCGCGGCCGCCGAACCAGGCTCCGCCTGGCCCACAGTGTGGGCCCCGAGTTGCGGGGGGCCCCGGAGGCAGTGCCGTCGCTCCCCGGGGCCCGGCCGCGCATCCGGTCTCTGCACGCCCGGGCCCTGCGTCCCGAGCGCCCAGAGACCGGCCCGGTAGCCGAGGACTAATGTCCCCGACTCCCGGGGCTGCGCGGTGTCAGCGGAGCACAGCGCCACTAGCGCTGCGCTCCGCTGATCTGCCTGGCAGGCTGAATGCATTAGGCCTTCAGCCTGCCGGGCGCCGGCCCCTACTGCTGACGTAGGCGGCGCGGTGACGTCACTTCCCCCGCGCCGCCTATGCAGGGCGGCAGGAGCCGGCGGCAGCTCGGAGCGGCAGGACCGAGGCTCAGGTAAGTGATTGATTTGTTTGTTTTTTTAATATACTAAAGGGCACTGCCTCCTATCTCTAAAGGGGGTCCCTGGCGCTGCCTATCACTAAAGGGGGGCCCTGACTGCCTATCACTAAAGGGGGTCCCTGGCGCTGCCTATCACTAAAGGGGGTCCCTGGCGCTGCCTATCACTAAAGGGGGGCCCTGGCGCTGCCTATCACTAATGGGGGGCCCTGGCGCTGCCTAACACTAAAGGGGGCCCTGGCACTGCCTATCTCTAAAGGGGGTCCCTGGCGCGGCGTATCTCTAACGTGGGGCCCTGGCGCGGGCCATCACTAAAGGGGGTCCCTGGCGCTGCCTATCTCTAAAGGGGGTCCCTGGCGCTGCCTATCACTAAAGGGGGCCCTGGCGCTGCCTATCACTAAAGGGGGTCCCTGGCGCTGCCTATCACTAAAGGGGGTCCCTGGCGCTGCCTATCACTAAAGGGGGTCCCTGGCGCTGCCTATCACTAAAGGGGGTCCCTGGCGCTGCCTATCACTAAAGGGGGCCCTGACTGCCTATCACTAAAGGGGGTCCCTGGCGCTGCCTATCACTAAAGGGGGGCCCTGGCGCTGCCTATCACTAAAGGGGGCCCTGACTGCCTATCACTAAAGGGGGCCCCTGGCGCTGCCTATCACTAAAGGGGGCCCTGACTGCCTATCACTAAAGGGGGTCCCTGGCGCTGCCTATCACTAAAGGAGGGCCCTGACTCTACCTAACCTCTAAAGGAGGGCCCTGACTCTACCTAACCTCTAAAGGAGGGCCCTGACTCTACCTAACCTCTAAAGGAGGGCCCTGACTGCCTATCACTAAAGGGGGTCCTGACTGCCTATCACTAAAGGGGGCCCTGGCGCTGCCTATCACTAAAGGGGGCCCTAGCGCCTATCACTAAAGGGGTCCCGGGCGCTGCCTATCACTAAAGGGGGCCCCTGGCGCTGCCTATCACTAAAGGGGGTCCCTGGCGCTGCCTATCACTAAAGGGGGTCCCTGGCACTGCCTATCTCTAAAGGGGGTCCCTGGCACTGCTTATCACTAAAGGGGGCCCTGACTGCCTATCACTAAAGGGGGCCCTGACTGCCTATCACTAAAGGGGGTCCCTGGCGCTGCCTATCACTAAAGGGGGCCCTGACTGCCTATCACTAAGGGGGGCCCTGACTGCCTATCACTAAAGGGGGTCCCTGGCGCTGCCTATAACTAAAGGGGGCCCTGGCTGCCTATATCTAAAGGGGGCCCTGACTCTACCTAACCTCTAAAGGAGGGCCCTGACTCTACCTAACCTCTAAAGGAGGGCCCTGACTCCACCTAACCTCTAAAGGAGGGCCCTGACTCCACCTAACCTCTAAAGGAGGGCCCTGACCGCCTACAAACTAAAGGGGACTCATGGCTAGGTACCCACCAACCTACCTGGGGCTGGCCTACCAACTTATCCGGCGGGGGTCTACCTACCTAAATAGGGCCTATCTAATTACCGGGGCCTTTCCATTTGCCTACCTACCTGGTAATATAATTGTTAGGGGAGCAGCCCATAGCTGTAGCATTATCTCCAGGGGGGTTAGTTACAAGTTATGGCTTGTACCCGCTCTCCCACCCCTGGGAAGTTTGTACAGAGGTGGGAATAGGTAAAGAAATGCTTGAAAATTGAGGATTCTAAGATATTTGTGTGTAATTTCTGCAGGGATGAGTGGTGGCCGGGACAAGTAATCATGGCGGTGTGGAACGGATGCAGAAGAAAAGGGAATAAGAACGACTCATGAGAGAAGAGAACGACTCCTCAGATATGACGTCTCCGGTGAGTTCCTGATTTCAGGGGTTATTTTACTTCTTTACTGGATCAGTGCTGTATTCACTGTAATGTAATGTGACCTGAGCTGGTGTCTGACCTCTATGTGGTCTCTATGTGGCGGTGTTGTAGGTTATACCTGAGCTGGTGTCTGACCTCTAGGTGGTCTCTATGTGGCGGTGTTGTAGGTTATACCTGAGCTGGTGTTAGGAGGTACACGTACTTTCTTGCTGGTGTGTATTTTAGAAGGTGGTGAGGTGCGTGACCAAGGGAAACATGGAGGGGGATATTGTATGTGGGTGGAGGGGGATATTGTATGTGGGCGGAGGGGGATAGTGTATGTGGGCGGAGAGGGATATTGTATGTGGGTGGAGGGGGATATTGTATGTGGGCTGGTGGGGGATATGGATGGAGCTACTTAGCCCTGTGTCTATGATGTGTGAGACAGACAGATGTGTGACTAACTTGCTATTGTACTACACAATACAGTTCTGTTTTGCACACTGTATTATGTGGTAAAATGGGCGCGTTTTTTGTCCTAGAGGCCGTTTTTTTTTTGCTGGGGGCGGGGCGATCGGGTTTCTGGGGGCGGGGTTTAACGGGGGGGGGCCCAGGTGCTTCAGCTGTATGGGGCCCTGATATTTCTGTTGGCGGCCCTGGTGTCAGGGGAAGGGATTTATAGAGATTCATGTGTCTTTTTGCTAGAGTTCACTTTTACATGTAAATACGAAACTGGAATGCAGTATTGGACTCACAATAATGTATTATTATTTGAAGTTATTAAATGAGATGTATCTGTATTTACTATTTAACCACAAAGCTAATCATTTTTCAGAATCAGTTCGATGTCAAATTTGACCCCAATGTATACAGTTCCATATGGGTATGCCCAAAAAATTGACCATAACCCTAAACTAGGATTAGGAAGGGGTAGGCTATGTCTACACAGTATATGTTAAAATGCTGTCCAAAATCCGAAGGCATTTTAACATCGCCGTACCACGTTTTTTGGTGCGGGTTTGTATAAAAAAATAATGGTTGGTTTATGAAATTTCTGCCAGCCCAGTACATTGACTATATGGTAATCTGATGGGAATCCGCTGGAAGATAAAACACGTTCTATACTCCGGCAGAGGGCCAACAGTTTAGAAAATCTATGCTGTGTAGACTATAGCACGGATTTTCTATTGCTATAAGGCACTGGTCACAGTCAGATTTTCGGCAGATTCTATACACTCAATTCACCGAAAATCCGACCAAAGTCCACTACTGTGTAGACATAGCCTTATAACTTTTATGGTTTAAAATGGATTCATTTATTTTTCAGCATTACAATGGTTTCCATGTTTCTCCAGGCATCACATTGCTTCCACAATGGTGTCGCTTCTAGTGCTATGTTTCCCTAAGTTACCTCTATGTTTTGGGAACCGGAAGCAACATTGGACCTAAAGCATGATGTCTGATGTCAATTCCACTTTGCAAGACATAAGGGTAACCTAAGGGAACCAAAAGTCTTGTCTGACTGTCACACTTGAAGTAATATTTACTCAGCAGAGGCTCAAAGCCTGGAACACAGTAAAAGGTAAGTTAACCTCTAAAACCCTAACCTCAATTTTGATTTAGGATTACAGTTATGTAAATGGTTAGACAAAATTCGGATTTATAATATCCTGAACTTTAATACTTTAAAAAGTTCAGCTGAGCCAGTGTCAAGCTGAACAGGACATCTTTCAAGTTACACTACAGGTGGTTATTGCTGGAAGAGTAAACACATTTGATATCCATATAAAATGGTTATAAACTAAAGCAGACTATGCACATTGAAATACTGTCAGCAGAGAGTAATCTTTCCTACCTCCCTCAACCCCCTTAATTCAGCACAACATGGCATAAATGTTTATTTTTTAGTTTGGACACTGGAATTAGTTGATGCCACATACAGATCTAGCAAATTTACATGACAGATAACACACCATGATATTGTGGCAAAAAAATCTCAACTTCTTCAATGCTCGTCAGTGGCTTTTGTTGTAATCTAAGAACAAAAAACATATTACAGTAAGATAACACTGTCAAATTTTCTACATCTATGTCTCTGAGGAATGTAGGGTCCAACCTGGTCTAAAATCCACTTTTATAATCCATTTTTCACCCAATATTAATCAAAAAGATAATGTTGTATAACCCCCCCACATAGATTAGATCATTGGCCTTTCCCACTAAATTTAATGAAATATGCATTATCAGTTTAGGAGGTGGGGGAGATGGAGGCATTACTATAAAGCGGTGTTTTAAAAGGTGGTACAAAGTAAGTGATAAGTAAGTGATAAGGTCTAAAAGAAAAAAATTGAAAGAGGTTTTTGCACCATAGTAAGTGGCAGCAGATGAGATCTGACTGTCATGACCACCAGATATCATTAGAATGAAGGTGTCACAAAACTAATTGAATGCTATAGTTAGTTCTTCATAGTGTTTCCTCAACAATAACACTGAGTTAGGCAACGAGCTATACAGGGACCTAGAGCACAGCCTCAACTGGAGAATGGATCTCCACTGATCATAATGTTTTAAAGTATCCATGAAAATGACTTAACATTTACAGATAGAAATACACATGTAAAAAAAAAATGTAACTGATCCACAGTGACCAAATGCGACATGGCACCAACCAAAATTAATGTTCCAAAAGCCAAATAGTGCTCCCTCCCTTGTGCACCCTGCCATGCCCCCAAACAGAAGTTTACACCTACATATAGGGTATTGCTAAACTTGGAAGAAATTGTGTACCAAATTATGTGGTGCTTTTTTTTTCCAGGATTCCTTGTGAAAATAAAACATTTTCAGCTAAAATTGCAGATTGTTTGAAAAATTTTAATTTTCTATTTTCACAGCCTAATGCTAAAAAGAATATGTGTAACCCCTGTATATATATATTATTATTATTATTATTTATTTTAAAGCGCCATTGATTCCAGGGTGCTGTACATTCAAGGGGTGGTTACATACATTACATAAGTCAATCGAGTACAGTGATAAAGGATAATGACAATTGGCACGACAGAGGGAGAGAGGACCCTACCCGCGAGGGCTTACAATCTACAAGGAGGGGGAAAGAGCAGGAGGTGAGGGGCAGACATGTCTGTGAGGGAAGGTAGTGACAAGATTAGTGTAGGTTATAGGCACTTTATATATATATATATATATTAGATATATAGATATATATTTATATATTATATATATATATTTTTATATATATATTTTTTATATATATAATTGTGACACTCACATTCGTCCGGACGCCATCTTGGACGGTCCTGTGGGGGGGGTTTCTTCAGCTTATGGATCGCCGCTTGGGTTAAACGGATTTGCACACCAACTTCAGGCTTTGATTTAACCAGGTTTATTCAGGCACAGGTATTACAAAAAAAAAAAAGGTAAACAAAACCCTGGCCGTCTGGCCACTCACTACACATTTAGTAGAGCGCCCTCTCTACCAATGGCCTCGGCCTACCGCCGATCACCATACACACTTTCCCCACACTGGGGTCAGTCTTCTCACCAAGTCTCTGTGGGGACAAGAGTCTCTCTCTCCAGCTCCTCTGCTAACTGCCATCTAGCAGAACATGCCCCCTGTATACCTGAAGGCCCAAGCCTTTTATAGGAAAACCGAGCCCTATCCAAACCCTGGCCTGGACCATGGGGAATAGATGCCCACCCGACAAATTGTCTACTCCCAATAAGAGCCGACCCAGGAACGGCTGAAAAGCCACACTAATACTACCCCATTGCCAACCACTTAGTGAGGCTGACAATACATGCGGCTGGCTCTTATTCCCCCAAGGCCAGGTATCCTTGGTGGCATGTTGCATAGAGAACTCGGGTATAACTCCACCTAGTGGCAGAAATAGGTAACTACCTGTAGTTGCCCCGTCACAATATATATATTGTAAGGTAGCAACAGCAGGAAGGGTGTACAATGGAGTGTACATCCCGGCCAGTGTCCTGGCATGCACCTTTTAATGTCCAAACACATGCCCCCAAGGTAAGGAGACTTGGGGAATTTAAAGGCAAACTTCAATAGGTGTCGACAGTTTAGACTGTCGACATATGTTTAACATGCGTTTAAAATGTTAGTATGGCTTCAGCCATTTCCTGGGTCGGCCCTTTCATTGGGGGAGTGGCATAGAGCAGGGTGGGGCCACCCCCT